>VDFB02365672.1:0-76063 GCA_007258455.2 Sequoia sempervirens | reverse complement strand
TTGATCATAAAGCAATATTGGAAACTTTGAAGATAAGATATGAGCCCTCATGCACACTTGAGTAGCAGGTCTATTTTGTCTATGGGACAACTATGTATTGTTCATCTTATTTAGATTCATGTTATTTTTATGGGTTGGATTTAAATTACTTCAAAAAAAATCATAACAATTAAATGTTATATAAAATATGGGATTTTTAGAGAACAAAGGTATTTTCAAGTGAAATAGATCACTACATCCATGATTGTGTTATGAGTACAATTAGGTTATGATGGTAATGCATCGACATATAATTCATAAGTAGTGATTCTTGATCTTGCATCATATTTGATTTGAGACAATGTTCAGTTCAAAATTTGTAGTTCATGTTGCTTATGCTCAACAATTTGTCTATATTTATATGCAGGTCTAATACACTCAAGTTTGGAGCATGAGGACGTTACAATGAAAACAAATCCACCATTATTGAGTTTCAAATAAGTCTTCAAGATTTCTTTTTGTAACAATTCATTTGTTTATATATGTAAGTTTTTTGGGTTTTTGAAGAAGAGGAAAGGCAATTGAGATCAATAGTTATAACTTTTGCAGTGGTCACATATCATTCATAAGGTGACATCCACATTAATTATTAAGTAGTGATTCCTCATCTTCCATCACATTTGGTTTGAGAGAATGTTCAATTAAAACTTTCTAGTTCATGTTGCTTATACTCAACAATTTGTGTATATTTATATGCAAGTCCACTACAATCAAGTTTGGAGCACGATGAGGTTACAATGACAATAAATCCACCATATAATTCATAAGGTGACATCTACAATATAATTATAAGTTGTGATTCTTAATCTTGCATCGTATTTAGTTTTTAGTTCATTTTGCTTATGCACAACAATTTGTCTATATTTATGTGTAGGTTTATTTGCTTTTTGGAGAAGTGAGCGAGGATGAGTGGCTTCTACAAGGACAATGACGTGGATCACCGTAGGCTAGTAGAGATGAGAATGAAATGTAGCCATAGAGAGGGAAATATGATATGCATAAAATTTGCACACTTTAGGGTGGTAGAGATGAGATCAACATGTAGCTATAGAGAAGGAAATATGATATGCATACAATTTGTACACCTTAGGGTGGAACACTGATGTATTTGTACATGAGGACATGGAAAATATGATATGCATGTTATTAGTTATATTGAAATGATGGATGTGATGTTCTATGTGCATGCTAACAATGCACATGGTATGTAGTTATATTGGCAATGAATATGTTATTTTATGTGTATGCTAATAATGCACATGCTATGTAACTAGATTGATTAGATTTGGATGGTTATGGGTAAAAAAATTCATGATGTATGTATGTTCATGAATCTCAAGTGTAATATCATAGTGTATGTATGTATGTTCATGAATTTCAAGTGTATTCTTGTTCATGTGTATGCTCATAATGTTCTTAAGAGACTACGTCAGAATAGTGCACTTTGATTTGATCAGGTGACTTGAGAACGAAAATAGCCATTCCCTAGCATTTAGATGCCCACTTAAATGTGTTGGCACAATTGGTTTTGGTCAAGGAATCACAAAACAAAAAATATGCTCCTTTCCAAATTTTTACTACTCTCTACTGACAAGTTTTGCAAGTTTGCATTCTAAGTTGGCATGGTCAAACAGTTTTGAGTTGACCAAAAATGAGAGAGGTTAATGTGGAGGAATTACATATGGACTTGTATGCACAAATGAAACATTCTTAGATTCCATGAGCTTCGAGAACCACTTCGTGAAAGTTTGGCATTTTTTTTGCTCATAGGGCTCTTAAGAGACTATGTCGAAGTAGTGCACTCTGCAATGATCGGGTGACTTGGAGAGAAAATAGAGCCCTTCCCTATAATTTAGTTACCCACTTGGACATGTTGGCATAGTTAGTTTTGGTTTAGAATGCACGAAACAAAAAGTATGCTTCTTTCCAAATTTGCATTGCTCTCTACTAACACTTTTTGCAAGTTTGTAGTTTAAGTTGGCATAGTCAAACGGTGTTGAGTTGACCAAAAATGAGAGATTTTTATGTGGAGGGATGTCAAATGAATTGTATGTGCAAGGAAAACATTCTTAGGTGCCACGAGGTCTGAGAACCACTTTGTCATAGTTTGGCAGTTTTTTGCTCTCAGGGCTCTTAAGAGACTACACCAGAATAGTGCACTCCAAAATGATCAAGTGACTTGGAGAAAAATCATAGACCTTCCCTACCATTTAAATTCCCACTTGGACGTGTTAATGAAGTCATTTTTGTTCTAGGATGCACAAAACAAAAAATATGCTTATTGCCAAATTTCAACTTCTCTCTATTGACACTTTTTTGCAAGATTGCATTCTAAGTTGGCATGGTCAAATGGTGTTGAGTTGAAAAAAATGAGAGGTTAATGTGTAGGGATTCCTTACGGAGTTGTATGTGCAAACAAAACATTCTTAGATGCCACGAGCTCCAATAACCACTTCGTAATAGTTTGGTAATTTTTTGCTCTTGGGGCTCTTAAGAGACTACGATAGAATAGTGCACTCTAGAATGATCAAGTGACTTCGAGAACAAATAGATCCATTCCCTATAATTTAGCTGTCCACTTGGATGTGTTGGTGTAGTCGATTTTGATCTAGGATGCATGAAAAAAAAAATATTCTTATTGCCAAATTTCAACTACTCTCTACTAACACTTTTTGCAAGTTTTCCTTCTAAGTTGCCATGGTCAAATGGTTTTGAGTTGACCAAAATTGAGAGAGGTTTACGTGGAGAGATTCCATGTTGACTTGTACATGTAGACGAAACATTCTTAGGTTCCACGAGCTCCAAGAACCAATCTGTCATAGTTTGGCAGTTTTTTGCTCTTAGGGCCCTCTTAAGAGACTACGTCAAAATAGTGCACTCTGAAACGTTTGAGTGGATTGGAGAAAAAATAGAGCCCTTCCCTACCATTTACCTACCCACTTGGACATGTTGGCATAGTTGATTTTGGTCCACAATGCATGAAACAAAAAATATTCTTATTGCCAAATTTCAACTACTCTCTACTGACCATGTTTATGAATGATAGTCATTACTTTTATTGGTTTCATTTATGCTTGTAAAAAAAAAAGATTTAACATTATCGATTTAGTTTATACTATTGCTTTATTATGCTTTGGAATTGAGTAATCAATTCAATGCATCTAGAGAGGTTAAGAAAATACATAATATGGTTTAGTAAGATTTATCATGCTTTGGAATGATTTCTTGACATATATTCAATTATTTTATAAACAAGGTAGATGTACATTGCTTAGCTTGGATATCCCTATTATTGATTATCTCATGGTTATTTTCCTTGATCTTTAAATATTGATTGGTTGAAGGATTTTGACCCATATAGGTCTTATGGACTCTATGAAGTTTGGACCATATAGATTTGGTTCATTTACTTTCCCATGTACATTGAAATATAGAGATAGCAACTCTAGTGAGATCTTGGAAATTTTAAATCTTCTTTGGATTATTAATATTCTTACATGATAGCCCTTGAAATTGGGTGGCGATGGTGTTAGAGGCTTTTGGGTAGCCTATATGAAATTGAGGTTGGTGAGGCTATTGTAAACAATACCAAAGGATAATGATATTGTCTTGGGGGTGTTACAAGACCCTTTGTATTTGCTTGGGCCATTTTCTTAAGATCCTTTACTACTAGCCCTTGGATATTTTTTTTCCATTAGATGTTGATAGGTTTGTGATTATATATGATTGATAGGATTTTGGATTAGTTTGTAAAGATTTAGATAATGGACTAATGTAGAAGGAGGATTTTATGGGCTTTGATTGGTTTTGAGGTATTTTCTCCAAAATGGTGTTTTTCTTGCCAAGATTGGGATGAGGCTGACTTCTGGGAATTTAATTTTGGTTCATGGGATGGATAGTAATAGCATGTTATTGGTTTAAGGGGTCTTTGTTGCTCATGGTTTGGTATGTAGAATCTATAGAAATATGACCCATAGTGATCTCATAAATGGTGTCTTGGTCAATACCATAACCACCATCATAGGGATTATATTTTTGGTTATTGACAAGACTATCATCATCATCATCATCATCATAAGGATCATATTTTATTTGGTTAGCAAGATTGTCATCATCATCATAAATAATGAAGGTGTTTTCAGATTAGTTATAATGATAAAACTCATATAATTAAAATGCATTGATCATCCCCATGTCTCATGTGTTTGGATATTAGATGAAGTCCCAACTTGTTGAATGAGATGATAAAATCAAGAGTGAATGATATTTTTTGTAGGTTAGGATTTGGGTTTTAATTGTTTCAATGATTGGATTTGGATAATTTGGATGATTTAGGTTTTGGATGACCCTAGGATTGAGATTGATTTTGGAGGCTCAAGAATGGGATTTTGGATTGCGTGATGATTGAGGAAAATGATTGACTTTTGGATTAATATTCAATTTATTGAGCTTTGATGATTGGTCTTGTGGGATAGGAAAATTTGGTTCAAGGTAATGTGATGGTGATTGAGATTGGAATGATACAAATTTATTAAATTTAGATTGTTGATTATTTGTATTAAAAGGAATAGGTGATTTCCTTAAGTAAATATTTGGGATTATTTTGGGATGATGTGGGTGGATGATTAAGATTGATGATTTGGATGGATTGACTAAGGCAGATTACAAGATTTGAACAATAAAAAAAATCAAAATTTGGATCCTAGAGATGTTTTAGATTGATTAATATTTTGGAACCTAAGAATGCTTGTAGAGTTCAAAGGATATATTTGGGACCTAAGATGATTAAGGATCCCAAGGATAGGATATTAGTCCCTAAGGATGATTAAGTGTACTAAATTTAGATTAGATGAATTATATAAGGAATTCAAATTGACTTTTAAGATCCCAATGATTTTCCTTTGAATTTTAGAGTGCGATGATTCTTAAGGGGATCAAAAAAATGGAGTGGGGGTTTGTTTGATGTTCAAGGATGACCTAAGGATCTAAAGGATTTTATTTGATTTGATGATTAAATCTTGTGGGATTAATTTGGACGGTGATTATAGAGTAAGACCCTCAAGATTAGGATTGACTTTATGGACTAAGGTTTCAAAGGGGTTTATTGATTTGATGCTTAGGGAATGGAATAAATTTTGTATCGATTTAGGTTTTATTTGGATGGGGGATAAGGTTTTATTTTGATGGTTTAGAAATTTTTGAAGGTTTAGATTGATTTAATTTGGTATGAATGGGATATTTAGGCTTGATTTAATAGTTTAAGAATGGATTAAGGTTTGGGTTGGATTAATTGGGATAGGGAGATATGAACTAAGGCTATTATGGACTACTTTTATAACATTTATTTGAATCTTTCTTGATGAAAATATGTGATTTGTTAATGAATTATAAATGAAGTATGGTATGCTCTATTGCTGATTTATTCATGTTACATTATGAAAGACACATTGTTTACAATACATGCATCTTATGAAAAGGATAAAGGATGTTGCAACTATAGAGAATAAATATAAAGGGATCAAATTTGGTGAAGTTTACAAAGGAAACCAAATTTAACAGTAGTATACATGTTAATGTAAATGTCTGATGATAATTTATGAGTGAAAAAAATATGTCATTCATAAACTATTAAAGTGAAAGATTGCAAGAAATCAATAGATATAACATGATATTCATCATAGATCAATCATTATAATGTGATTATACATTCAAAATTTAAGTTTCAAAGTAGGAAAACATGCACACAATGAATAAAATATATCAAATATCGATTTTCATGTATAAAAGTGTAGAGTAATTGTGTATGTACATATACAAATTTGGTATATATGCCAGCCCAAAACAATATTTACAAAATGTGGTATATGACATCTCAAGGTCTATATATAATGTATATCTCAAATAGCTATGCCATGTCAAGAAAATCCTAAACTTGTGGTGGATCATCAAAATGTAGCCTCTTTGCACCCCCTGATGGATGAGAAGTTGGCTGCACAATAACAATTCAAACCACAAATTAGATTAATTAGCTCAATGGTAAATAAATTAGACTACTAAATAATATCCTATCTACTATTTTTTATAACTTTCAAAGTAACATCTAATCACTATACTAAACTATAATTTCTCAAAAATATCAATTGAAGTAAAAGTCAATTCTTCATTACCTCAAGCCTTTGCTTTTTTGCTGACAAACGTTCAACAAATGATGGTCCCTTAGGACGATCAGGAGTCCTACCATATTGAAATGGTAGAGGATCCACATACGTGGATGGGGGAATACTCTATAAGAAGAAAAATAAATTGACAAAATTAATATATAATTGTTGACAAACAAACATAAACTAAACATATATCTACATATATCTAGAAACTTAAATATCTACTAGATATAAAAAACCATATACCTGAATCGGTGATGCAGTTGATATTGTTTGAGAAGAACTCGTCACATATGCAATAACATCAACTTCTTGTACATTAGACATGGCAATAATGTAAGACTACAAATGTATGCACATATATCCATAATATATTTGAAATCGGCATCTAAATCACTACAATAAGTTCTATAAGTTCTAACTAAACTATTAGTTCAATTAAAATTTAGTTCAATTACCTTGATTGTGACTCATTTTGGAAATGATGGTCTCTTAGGATAATCAAGTGTTTTAGTATATGACATGGTAAAATGTGTCACATCACTCACATCTGGAGTAGGCTACAAAAGTAAAATAAGATCAAGATATAAATTAATAAGTATTTAATTAATCATAATTTAAATTATATGCATAAAAAAAAAGTTAAATTATTATCAATTGATGAGCTAAAGGGGCTCTATTATGAATGGTTCATAAGGCACAACACTTGCTGAAGGTTTTGCAAATGGGGTAACAACTCAAGTGGGATTAACCTTGGAGAAAACTCCCTGGTTAAGTGCACTTGAGCTGGAGCAGTACTGGGATGGGTGACCTCCCGGGACGAACCAGTGCTTCACCTCTGTGAGCATCACCTAGATGCAATGAGTGCTAAGTGGACCATTCGATATCATGAGAGATGGGTTCTTGTTGAAACACTACTCATGAAACATGGGTCAATGAGTTTGACTCGAAACTACAAGGTTGAATCCTGATAGCAATATCATAATTTGACACACTGTGGAAAAATACCTCCTACTTATCAATTGATGAGCTAAAGGGGCTCTATTATGAATGGTTCATAAGGCACAACACTTGCTGAAGGTTTTGCAATAATCTCAAGCGGGCTTAACCTTGGAGAAAACTCCCGGTTAAGCGCGCTTGAGTGGAGCAGACTAGGATGGGTGACCTCCTGACGGACCATGCTTCACCTCTGTGAGCATCACCTAGATGCAATGAGTGCTAAGTGGACCATTCGATATCATGAGAGATGGGTTCTTGTTGAACCACTACTCATGAAACATGGGTCAATGAGTTTGACTCGAAACTACACGGTTGAATCTGATAGCAATATCATAATTTGACACGCTGTGGAAAAATACCTCCTACTTATCAATTGATGAGCTAAAGGGGCTCTATTATGAATGGTTCATAAGGCACAACACTTGCAAGGTTTTGCAAATAATCAAGCGGCTTAACCTTGGAGAAAACTCCGTTAAGCCGCTTGAGTTGGAGCAAGATCGGATGGGTGACCTCCTGGATGGACCAATGCTTCACTCTGCGGAGCATCACCTAGATGCAATGAGTGTTAAGTGGACCATTCGATATCATGAGAGATGGGTTCTTGTTGAACCACTACTCATGAAACATGGGTCAATGAGTTTGACTCGAAAACTACACGTTGAATCGATAGCAATATCATAATTTGACACGCTGTGGAAAAATACCTACTTATCAATTGATGAGTTAAAGGGGCTCTATTATGAATGGTTCATAAGGCACAACACTTGCTGGGTTTTGCAATGGTAACAACTAACCTTGGAGAAACTCCCGTTAAGCGGCTTGAGCTGGAGCATCGATGGGTGACCTCCCGATCTACCGCCACCTAGCATCACCTAGATGCAATGAGTGCTAAGTGGACCATTCGATATCATGAGAGATGGGTTCTTGTTGAACCACTACTCATGAAACATGGGTCAATGAGTTTGACTCGAAACTACACGGTTGAATCCTGATTGCAATATCATAAGTTAAACATGTACAAAAAATTATGGGTCATGTCTAGGCCAAATTCAATGGTTGAAAGAGTACCATGATCTACTTCTCTAAGCTCATCCTCCGTCATCAATTGTTCATTCCCACTTAAATATACATTAGTAATACTATTTGTTATAATAATTTTAAATGAAATGCACTATGAAATAAATATAAGTTTTACCTATACATAAGATTGTTGTTGTTGTTCCCCATCTCCAACCATGGATGGCTCTCCATCTATTCTTCCCTCACACATCTTCATGTATGTAGTATGCACTGCTTCCTCATCTCCTCCAGGTGTCACATCATGCACCTCATACTCAACTGTGTCTAAGGGAGGCTCAATAGTATATCCCATAGGACCTAGACACATAATACAATGATGAGGCACACAAATATGTCTAGATGTCAATGCTCCACCAACAACTAAACCACTAGGATTATCACTATTAGGTGGTTGGGCAAACTGTGAAGATTGTGTAATCAAATGGCCAATCAAAGAGTGTATGGCCATGATACTATGCATATTGCATCTACAACAATGTTTGGATGGGCTACTAGAGGTAGGGGAGGAATACGAGAAGGAGCATATGGAACTTGCATCTGATGCATTGCCCCAAGTCTATCTTGAGGCATCCCCCTACCTATTCCATGAAAATGCCTAAAATCAAAATAGTTGACATGTTTGCCTAAAACAAACTCCACATATAATTTGTAGAGAAAATACAGAGGGACACTAAGATTGTTGTTGGGTGGTTTATCAAACACCATCCACCAATGATTCCAAAAGTTTCTTGTTATGCACTCATGTGTGCACCATTTTATTCAAAATTTGGATTTATGTAAAGAAATAGGTTGTCCAATTTTTGGATTCACAAAATATTGGGCTATTTCAACTTTAGATGTTTCTAATTTTTTGACCCTATCAAGCTCAAGCCATTACCATATTTGTAACATCTTCGTTTCTCTCCACTTTGGAAATGAAGTATGTTACTTTGTGATGTCTTTCACATGACTTATTATGGCCTCTAAATTTGGTATTATTGAACACAAATGAGGTTGGTGACGGTATCTTTTAGCAATGTTCTTCAATTCAATCACATTTATCTCAATTAAATCTTGAATTGAAGGAGGAATTGGTAGAGGGTTTAGTGGAGAGTTTTCTCTATCAATTTCTTCTACCATTTAAACCTTGTTTAAAATTAAAAATTTTAAAATTAAAAAGATTTTAATCTAATTACTAAAATCTATAAAAAACCTAATTTATATGCCAAAAAATCAAAGAAAACAACTAAAATGATGAAAAAACACAAAGAAAAAGAGTTACCTCACTTTTTATTGCTAAAATTTGAAGGCAAATTGCTAAATTTGTATAAAACTAGGAAAAACAGATATCCATTTTTACAACTTTTCCCACGTGTCACTGCTCACACTTCCCATTGTCACAATGAATAAAATGAAACTTTTTTTTTTACATATAGCATTCCAAAATGGATATCTGTTTTGGAGAGCTTTAAATCTATGTGTAACTCTCCAAAATGGACATATGTTTTGGAGAGCTCTTCGAAATAGATATCCGTTTCAAAGCATTTTTAAAAAATATTTGATAAATGCCTGGGGCCACCTACGAGATGAAGTGAAGCCCCCACCTTGACACTATAGTTAATAGTAGGGGGTGGAAAGTGATTGTAATATTAATATTATTATAAAAATATTATTATATTATAGTTATTAATAATATTATATATATTATTATATATAATATAAATTATTATTATTATAATAATATTAATAATATATTATATAGTTATAATACATGACTTGTTCTGCAAATTATCTAATATATTATAAATATATTTATAATGGATATATGTTCTCTACAAGGAACGAATATCTGTTTTAGCCATAATAACAGATATCCATTATGTGCAAGAACATATATCCATTTTTTATATTTAATATCGGATATCCATATATAACAGATATTCGCTTTAAAAAAACCAGATATCCATTTTTAAAAGTGGATATCCATTATTAACAGATATCAATTTTTTTAAAAGCAGATATTCTTTAGTAACATAAATCTATTTTTCTTTGGTGTTTACCATATAAATTGTACTTTTTACCAACCCAAATAAAAAGTCAAAGATGATTTTTGTAATTTTGCCTAACTCAAATCACGTTTTTTTAACATCACCACTGTTTGGCCCATCATGTTCTTGCACTCATGCCACTATGAATTTATATTTAAAGGAACTCATTTGATACATGGGATAATCATTCATGTATAAGGAGAAAGGAATGCTAGGAAGTCTTCCATTGGTGCACTAAAATGAATATACATTTACATGTTCATTTTAGAACATTTTCACAATTAAAGTTGATTGTTTTCTATGGTTTGACCTAAGAGAACTTGTCCCCTAGTGATTCGACAACCATCCAAAGACATGATAAATATCATCAATCTTTTTTTTAGTGAATAAGTATCTATATTATCATTTATAAAATAATATTACACATATTCACAAAACAAAGTTGGTGGATAAAGAATCACACCCCTAGAGTCCATATGGGTCAAATTTCAAAGCATAAAACAAGGAAACAAATACAAAACCACTAGGCGACCATAGTAGTAGCAACAATTAGAGGAGGATCCCCGTCATTTGATTTTTCCCCATACATTAACAAGGTTTGGAGTATTTGTGGGAGGATCCCACCCATAATCATTATTTTTTTTATTTTGTTCTTTTTTAGTAACACAAGTTGGAAAAATGGAAAGAGCCAATCAAGGAAACTTATTGGAATCAAACCAGTGGGAAGTGGCACTAGTAGGCCACCTAAGAGTTCCTCCCATAGGCAATAGGGAGTCAAAGCATCAATGAGTAGTTCATGACCAACCTTGTTGACCATGGTTCCTTCTTGCAATCGAGGGAGAAGAATGGGAGTGAGCCTCAGGACCTCAAGCAGAAAGACTCATTCCACACCAACACTCATGAGGTGGTGAGTAGCCCCTAGAAGAAGAGAGAGATGGAGGAACTCTAGCCACAACACATGGGGAATTTCCCAGTGGTCAAGGAAGAGAGATGTCAGCCTACTAGATCTATTCCACTAAGTAATCTAGCTAATCAACTAAGTAGACCAAGCTTCAAGGTTCCACACTTTTATATATAATGTGTGCCAACAAGGGTTGATGACTCAATAAAGAAGTCTTAAAAAAGAATTGAGTTTTACATCTTTGAGGGGTTCCAACTTACCATTGAACTTTGAACCAGATGGGAAAGTGGTTTGATAGGGTGACATTTGGTAAAGGCTCCATTAGGAGCGAGAAGTAACTAGCAAAGGAAAAAGAAAGATTGTGCAATAATCATTACATGATCTAATAATTTCAAGACTCTAGCAAAGCCAATCCAAAAAAATTCCATGTATACCAATGTGGATAATTATGATAGTGGCCCATATGAGGATCGAAAAGACCCAATAATTATGCATGTAATATCTTGTCTCCTACTTGCCAATTGTCAATCAAGAGATAGGGTCCCATCTTCATCATATTATGCCATCTCAACCATATTAAACTCCCCACACATAACCCAAGTGGTGATAGGAAATAAATCAGCAATCCATCACCATAAAATAGTATCATTGGAAGCATAAATATTAATAATACCAAAAGAATGATTCTCAACATTTAAGAGGATCAATATCACATGGTTAGTGTGGTCAAAATCATAGTCAACAACATACTAATGCCACCTAGGAGAGAGAAAAATGATGACCCTGCCACAAATAGCATCATGATTGCTACAAAACATAGAACTAGTTGGCCAAATGACATGACATGCAATTGAAAGTAAAAAACTAGTAATCTTCACTTCCTACAAGAAGAGACATCTAGATTCGATTTATTTTAATGAATATCTCACATGGAATATTTCCTAAAGAGGTCAATAAGACCTTGGAAATTCTAGGAGAGAAAATTCATTAACGTGAATCGAGCAACACATCATTGCTATTTGACTACTGGAGAGGAAAATAAATTATATAAAAATTCTTTTGGGGTGAAACTACCCAACTAAATAATGGGAGTTAACATTATTTTCTTCTCAATAGCATATTCTCCCTCTTCTAGTTGTCTAAGAGGGTGACAAGACCATCACAAAGGCTTAGGGGATTAGGGATATTGAATAGAGTCAATTGATTAAGAAGACAAAACCAACATTGGCTAAGGTTTCCAAGAAAATCTTGGCCTAGAAGATGTTTCACTTGAGGATGAGACAACTTCCCCTTCTCTAAAGGTGTGAAATAGTAGCATGCTACACTTTGGCAATTGAATTATCCAAATTGGCCCGAGCTTTAGCTTATGAAGTGCCAAGGCTAGCATTTTTGCCTTTGTAGTTAGAAATTGTTGTCCATTTATCCTCAAATTTTGAGGTGGGAACCTTTGTAGACTAAGAAACCTCGACCAATTAGGGAGGCGATTTGACCCAAGAGGCCACCAAAGGGTGATCCTTGATTTTGTGCTTTGCAAACTAGGATCTAAAGCAAGTGTTAGAAAGATCAAAGTAAAGCACACACTAGGTGTGATGAAGGCTACCAATTTGAATATCTATAGATTCTTTCATATCCTTGGCCAAGTCAATCTCAACTCAAACACACTTTTTTGGATGAGCTTGATAAAATCTATTAGGCTCAACACAAATGATCATCCCTAGGGAGGCGACAATAGTATGCAAAAAGTTCTAGCATGGAAGGGGTAAACCCAAGAACTCAAGCCAAACCAACACATGAACTTTCTTCTTGTCTAAGATAAATCTTGCACCTAGGGTTGAAAGACCAATAGAGAAACACAAAGATACCAAGGAATATGCTTAAGGATAGCCTCTACATGTCTAGAATTAGAAAAATGAAAAAAAAAAAAAAGAACACTTTACTGATGTTCTAGATGGTGTCAAGCCAAACCCCATGATGCAAGGTCCATTACTTGTTGATCCAGTCCCAAAGAATTCTTTTAGAGGGAGTGTGTCCAACCAAATACACTATTAAAGTGAAATGCTCTAGCCATTTACAAGCATTGTTAAATTAAGAGATGATTAAAACCACATTTGCTAGGGATTCAAAATACATACCTCATGTGAAATACCTTCAAGATGAAATTTTGAGGATGCTTGTTCATGAGAGCCATTATGCAAAGCTATCAAACTATCAACACCAACATGAACTTTTAGGTTGAATTCATCTGAGGCCATAAAAAGGACTAACTAAAAAAATTACAATAATGTGGGAAGGTACAAGGTTTTCCTACTCCAAGGGCGTGGTATGAAATAAGGAAGGCCAAAAACTATACAAAAAGACAAACCCTAGCAAAGCCAAAACCAAGCTTCCTCTCTTAACGTCACAAGAAAATTTTCTAGCCAAATATCATCAATATTCAAACTAGAGTAGAGAGCAATAGATTCGATGAATTAGAGAACTGATAGGATCATATTCATGTAAAAGTAATAAAAGTAATAGATTTTTCTATGCCCACAACTATATTATCTAGATTTTTCCATATATTTACTAGTTACATTAATTGATTAGTCTAGATATCATTTATTGTATTTTTCATTTACAAAAACTTCAATAAATTTAAAGCTCGACCTAAAAATATAATTTAGATCCAATTTTCAAAGTAGACATTTCTGCAACATAATTATTATCCTCTTTAATTTTTTAGTTCTAAGGGTTTCCAATAAAATTAGGGGGCTTGCAATGGAAAGAAAAAACAAATAAATATTTAATCTTTTCAAATAAATCCAAGGTAACAAAATTAAATGACTCTTTAATACATAGAAAATTTATTGATGTTTGTTTTTTAGTTCTAAGGGTTTCCAATAAAATTAGGGGGCTTGTAATGAAAAGAAAAAACAAACAAATATTTAATCTTTTCAAATAAATACAAGGTAACAAAATTAAATGACTCTTTAATATGTAGAAAATTTGATGATGTAAATATATGATGCAAGTGTTGATACTTATATAAATACACAAATAATAATACTATAGAAAAATCTCAACAACTTTTAGATCTCTTAAAATGAACTAAAATTATTATTTTTAATTATATTATAAAGTAAATATTTTTTCTTCCATCAAATAAAACACATTACTTGAAACTTAATTTTTGATAATCGTATATCAAAACTTCAAATAAAAATGAGAAGTTCTTAATGTTTACACTTCCCTATATTTATTTTTTATATAAATTTATATAAAAATAAAACTTGTAATTATAGTATGGAGTGGACTTTGATCTCCATCTCCATATTAAAAAATATCCGAATAAAATAATCCATCATCATTCACTATTGTCTCAAAGCTAATAATTTTTGCATAGCAAACGTCGTTTCACATTTTCATGTGAACATATAAAAGCTAAATTCGCATGCAGTTAAATAATGAAAGAATTTAATAGAGCGTTCACTTACAAAACGTGTCAAGGCGCATATTCATTACAGAGGACTTGGAGGGCTTTCCTCGTCCTGTACAATAGACGTGACAAGAAATTTGAGCATCTTTAGGCAATTCCATTTAATACTGTCTGAGAGCTCACTTTTATAGGGAAAAAATAAATGAGTTAATATTTACCTCCCATGTAAAAGGACTACAAATGTCTCAATTAGAATCCCTCGACGCTACAGCTGAGGAAGCATCTTGAAGACAAAGTACTACAGATGTGACAAATAGCCAATAGTGCCAAAAGTTATTTAAGCCTATACATCCATTGAAGTTTAAGTGCTGCAGCTGTGACAGGTTGACAATGGTATTAAAAGGCTAAATAAGCTTTCACACTATATAAAGTTCAGGCTTAAGCTCTTACACCCTTTCATATCCAAATATTAAAAGCTGTGACAGGTTGCCAATGCTATCAAGGAGGCTGCTTAAGCTCCCACACCCTTTCAAGGTCAAGTACTGCAGCTGTCGTACAGGTTGGCAATGCTATCAGGGAGGCTACTTAAGCTCTCACACCCTTGCAAGTCCAAACCCTCCAGCTCCAACAGGTTGCCAATGCTTTCAGGGAGGCTGCTTAAGCTCCCACACCCATTCAAGCCCAAGTACAGCAGCTGTGACAGGTTGCCAATGCTATCAGGGAGGCTACTTAAGCTCTCACACCCTTTCAAGTCCAAATTCTCCAGCTGCAACAGGTTGCCAATGCTTTCAGGGAGGCTGCTTAATCTCCGACAATTTTTCAAGTTCAAATTCTACAGTTGTGACAAATTGCCAATGCTACTAGGAAGGCTGCTTAAGCTCCAACAATTTTCCAAGTTCAAATTCTGCAGTTGTGACAAATTGCCAATGCTATTAGGAAGGCTGCTTAAGCTCCAACAATTTTCCAAGTTCAAATTCTGCAGTTGTGACAAATTGCCAATGCTATTAGGGAGGCTGGTTAAGCTCTCACAAATTTTCAAGTTCAAATTCTTCAGTTGTGACAAATTGCCAATGCTATTAGGGAGGCTACTTAACCTCTCACACCCTTGCAAGTCCAAACCCTCCAGCTCCAACAGGTTGCCAATGCTTTTTCAGGGAGGCTGCTTAAGCTCCCACACCTATTCAAGCCCAAGTACAGCAGCTGTGACAGGTTGCCAATGCTATCAGGGAGGCTACTTAAGCTCTCACACCCTTTCAAGTCCAAATCCTCCAGCTGCAACAGGTTGCCAATGCTTTCAGGGAGGCTGCTTAATCTCCGACAATTTTTCAAGTTCAAATTCTGCAGTTGTGACAAATTGCCAATGCTATCAGGAAGGCTGCTTAAGCTCCAACAATTTTCCAAGTTCAAATTCTGCAGTTGTGACAAATTGCCAATGCTATTAGGGAGGCTGCTTAAGCTCTTACAAATTTTCGAGTTCAAATTCTTCAGTTGTGACAAATTGCCAATGCTATTAGGGAGGATGCTTAAGCTCCCACAAATTTTCAATTTCAAATTCTGCAGTTGTGACAAATTGCCAATGCTATTAGGGAGGCTGCTTAAGCTCTCTCAAATTTTCAAGTTCAAATTCTTCAGTTGTGACAAATTGCCAATGCTATTAGGGAGGCTGCTTAAGCTCTCACAGCAGTCTAAGGACAAGTGCTGCAGCTGTGATAGGTTGCCAATGCTATCAGGGAGGCTGCTTGAGCTCTGACAATAGTTCAAGTTCAAATTCTGCAGCTGTGACAAGTTGCCAATGCTATTAGGGAGGCTGCTTAAGCTCCCACAGGATTCTAAGGACAAGTCCTGCAGCTGTGATAGGTTGCCAATGCTATCAGGGAGGCTGCTTAAGCTTTCACAATATTCCAAGGACAAATTCTGCAGCTGTGACAAGTTGCCAATGCTATCAGGGAGGCTGCTTAAGCTCCTACAGTATTCTAAGGACAAGTCCTGCAGCTGTGATAGGTTGCCAATGCTATCAGGGAGGCTGCTTAAGCTCCCACAGAAATCTAAGGACAAGTGCTGCAGCTGTGATAGGTTGCCAATGCTATCAGGGAGGCTGCTTAACCTCTCACAGGATTCTAAGGACAAGTCCTGCAGCTGTGATAGGTTGCCAATGCTATCAGGGAGGCTGCTTAAGCTCCGACAAGAGTTCAAGTTCAAATTCTGCAGCTGTGATAGGTTGCCAATGCTATCAGGGAGGCTGCTTAAGCTCTGACAATAGTTCAAGTTCAAATTCTGCAGCTGTGATAGGTTGCCAATGCTATCAGGGAGGCTGCTTAAGCTCCAACAGAATTTGAAGGACAAGTCCTGCAGCCGTGATAGGTCGCCGATGGTATTAGGGAGGCTTTTCAAGTCTTCAAGCTCTAAGATCAAGCGCTGCAGCTGTGACAGATTGCCAATGGTAGCAGGGAGGCTGCTTAAGCCATTAAACACACTCAAGCTCAAATGCTGCAGCTGTGATAAGTTGCCAATAGTAGTAGGGAGGCTGCTTATGCCCGTAAACCCGTCCAATGCCAATTGCTGCAGCTGTGACAGGTTGCCAATGGTATCAAGGAGGAGGTTAGGAAGTGAAATAGGGGGAAACATTAAAAGCTCTCGGTCCAAACCAAAGCTAACATTTATAAGTTGCATAATCTTAGACTTGCAAATGTTATCCACGATTCTGGAGTGACGTGGTTTCTTTACTGCTCTATTCATCCCAATGTGAAAGGAGCAATTTACCAGCCTTAACCATATCAAACTTGGGAGAAGCATGAATAGCGTGTCTTTTGTCACGCATTCAATGGCCAAATTCTGCAAATGAAGATAGCGAAGATCATCTGTGTAAAGCATTTCAAGACTTTGTGGATTGCCTCCAATGAGCCGAAGGCGAGATAAATTGTTGGTTATGCTTAAATGGGAATGCTCCCATTGTCGGGTACCCTTTTTTTCTTTCTCAGCAATGTTCCGACCCATATCTCGCAAATGATCGTGCATATCAAATAATCCTCTGTCATCGAACTTTATCAATGACTTCATCAAAAGATTAGATATAGCAGTGCGTACCTTCTTGTACATGGATTCCCAGAAAATGATGGGCAATGTTTTGCGTTCTCCAATAAAGAAGCAAGCAATGTCCACGAATATTTCTTTCTCCTCATCGCTGAGAGTCTTATAACTGATGTAAAGTCTTTCGTGAATTTCTGGGTTGAGGGCGATGTTTTCAAGAGCTTCCGTCCAACAACCTGTGTCATCCTGCTTATCATACAAGAAGGACCCAATCACTTCCAACGAAAGAGGGTGCCCCTTACAAGCTTCAATTATTCTTCTCGACAGATCTTCGTAGGCAAGACTTGGGCATGCTCTGAGAAAAGCATGCCAACAAAATAACTCTAGACTTTCTTTTATCTCCAATCCACTCATCTCGTGTATGCATTCGGATGAGAGCCCGGCAACATTGAGAATGTGTTTGTCTCTGGACGTTATAATTACTCTGCTGCCACGGGCCAGCCAATCCCCAGCCAAAGCATCCAATTGTTTTACAGCATCCACATCATCTAGAATAAGCAGCACACGTTTGCTTCCCAAACGATCTCTGAGTAAAGGTATTCCCTCATCAACACTGTCCACTTTTTTATCATGTTGGGCTAAATCTTTGAGAACCTTTCTCTGCAATTTTGTAAGGCCTGTGGCCTCTGCAGCAATGGTGCGGACATTACCTACAAAGGAAGCAGCTTCAAAATCATCATAAAATTTATTGTACAGGGCCTTGGCAACTGTGGTCTTGCCAATACCACCAATACCCCATATTCCAATTTTAATCACCTTATCCTTTGAATTGAGATTTAATTTCTGAATGATTGCATTCTTCACGCCTTCCAATCCCACTGGATGCTTGGCAACTTCTAACGGCACTCTGTCCAATGTCTTAATGAGATCATTCACCACCGTCTTTACCATCCGAGCTTCGAAGCTGCAATGGTCGGAGCAGGTCAATACAGATTCCAAAACCACTATTTTAAGCAGCTGTATGCTGATTGTATTTCCTTTTTTTGAGTTAATCCAATAAAATAAAATAAAAAATTGGAAAATCGAACCATTTTTATATATTAGATGAGAGGGTGGACGGAATTTTGGTATTGTTTGAATTATTTGAGTCAATAAAGCAGTTCAAAAATTTTGTGAGTTTTAAATTTTAGTTTTAATAAAGTTAATAAAACAAAATCAGTAAAAGTTTAAAAGTTAGGTAATGTTTTAAAAAAAAAAATTAAAACAAAATTAAAACAAAATCTAGTATAGTTAATAATTTTTATTTAATATTTTTTAGATTTGATTATTTAAAGTATTAATATGTACTTAAGAAAGTATTTATTAATTTGTTATTTTGAAAGAAAATTTAAATTTAAATAGTTATTGTTGATAAATTGATAACAAAAGAAATTGAATAAAAACATAGAATTAATTGTTTACTAATTAAATAATTATTCAACTAAAAATCATAAATAGACAAACACAAATATAATTTTAACATGTCAAATTTAATTTAATTTTTTTAATTAGATAAGTATAATAATATTAGATTTTTACAATCTATAATGTTGATTATTATTGTTTGTTTAAGAAGGAAAAATTGCAAAAATGAAGTATGATCCCAAATGTTGATGCAAAAACACACACAATGGAATACAAAAATAACAACAATTAGATAAATATATTTAAAAATTATTTAATAGAAATATAAATACTATTTATTATTTGAAAATCAAATAATAAACAAATATAAAATATAGAATTATCTAAAGTGATCAATACATCTAAAAGAGTCATCTTTATTTAATCAAGCAACTCCAAATTCATAAGTTCATCATTTCATTAATTCAACTACACAATCTATTACCCCTTTGGATTGACTAGTATCATTCGAAATATAAAAATTACAATATTAAAATAAAAAAATTAATTAAAATATAAAAATAAAACTTTCATTTTTTTTTTGTTTTTTATGCCGCAAGGTGCCCCGCAACTCAGCCCAGCGGCCCAGCAACCCATACCTTATACCTTGGGTACCTGGGGCAAGCTAGGGCGAGACTAGCCCCGTGCGGGTGGATACCATAGCCTACATACATGCCCACCAGTCAACCATGAGAGCAAGGGGTGGAACTCGAGATTTATGGGGAGCAAACTCATGGCCCAAGCCAACTCCGCTACCCAGACAGACTTCCATTACAATATATTACATATATTTGTTCATTTTGATATTCTAAATAAAACTCTATAATTTTTATTTAAACACATATGTCCTCCATTATTCAACTACCATGAAATAAAAATCAAAAATATTAAAATATTATGCTAACAAAACAATAAAAATGTCGTGCCATTGAAATAAAGGTGAAAAAATCTTTCAACCCCAACCAAACTCAAAATTTGTTTATTAATTCAGCTCTATTTGGTAAGGGTATACTCATTATTTCATTCAATCATTGGCGTTAATCCAATTGATAAGCTATTTAAAGAAGGTTGAAAACATGGATAACCACTGTTGGCTTAAAACGGTTAAGAAGGAGATGCTAAATCGTAGGAAGAAAACTTGGATGAAACAAAACAACAAGTGGATGAACAAGTGAGACATCAATTTGCAAGAGTGTCCTAGTGAAATAAAAAGCTATGTGACTAAAAATTTTAGAACTGCCATGTGGACAAATCAAATTGGGGAAAAAAAGTATACTACATCAAAGAGTTTAACCCGGCAAAGGATCATGGTGAAAAAACTTATTTAGGTGCAGCTATTAAAGGGAAAGCAAGGTTGTTCATTGCACAATTGTGGACAGGATCGCATCACCTTAGGTGTGAGACCGACAAATGGAAGATACCCAAGAAAATTTGGGAAGAAAGATCTTGTATTTTCTACAATAAAGAGGGTGTGGAAATGGAATGGCACTTCACCATGGAATGCACTGCTTACGAGGATATCCATACTCAACACGAAAAAATAGTTTGAAAGTTGACAATATGCATGAGCTATTTGAAGAAGATAAGATTAATCAGACGGCTAGCCTTCTAGTCAAAATTAATAGCAAGAGATCCGACTCAGAAAAGAGCATGAAGACAAATTAGACCTATTTTATCTTGGTCCCATAGACTGTTTAGTCTTGTAGACGTCATTAAAATCTTGCATTCAATCATTTGTTCACTATAATCTAAACCCCTTACTAAAACCCTTGCTTAAATAATTATATTGGAGTGCAGACATAGATAACCTACATCCACCGGCAACCATGAAATGGTTAACCAAAACATACAAATGCAAGCAGAAAGTGAGATTCATTACTTACCCGTCTGTTATGTCCATGGACCAACCTGAGCGATCACAGATCTGATGAAGGGCAAGCTTCCACTTATCGACCTCTTCTTTTGGGTGTCGATCTGGATGGCTGTGATGTTTTTCAAATGATTGTCTATAAGGACTGGAGCCCTTTTCAGGATATCTAACATGAGTTGGATCCACATAATAAAAGAGAGGAATGGTCAAGCCAGGGGTCTCCAACATTGCAGCGGCCTCCCTGAGACACCAAACTGAGTCTGCATAGCCTTTGGAAAATATAGGAATACGTATGGCACTGCTCTCTATTGCTTTTTCCAAGCTCAACCCAATTATTCCCCCCCTTTCCAATTTCTCAGTGTCTATGAAAACGTTGAGTCCTGCTACGGAAAGAGCTTCAAACAGATGGTCAACCAGAGTCTTCCTCACATCCGGTCCCCTGAAACTCAGAAATACATGAAACCTCTTATCACTTTGGAAGGCAACTTTAGCAGCGGGGGCTTCGTATCTGAGAAAGGATCCATCAGTAGATGTAGCTGGATACGTGGTAGTGTTAGAGGTGGATGCCATGGTAATGGATTAAACTGAAAACACAGAGAAAAACGATAGAGCAAAGAAAGAGGGCTTCTCGTTGAGGAGGTGAACAGGTGAAGGATAATGTATATAAGATAAGAGAGAGAGAGAGGTAAGGACAAAAACATGTGACAAACCGCGTAGATTAGGTGGATATTGCAGTCTTCCACGTCCAATCAAGCTGTCCGAATAAAAAGGTTCTTCTTCCTTGGATTCCAATTATGCGCGCCCCACATATTACCACTATTTCGAATGTGATTTAAAAAAAAAAAAATTAAGACTAATTTCAAATGTGATTTTTTTTTTTTAAATATTGAATCAAAGTAAAAGAAGGAATACAACGTAAAAGGATAGGGGGAGAGGATGGCATAGATGAGCATGTTTTAATAGTTGTGATAGTAGTTGTTTATATAATGCTCAATAATTGTGATAGTAGTTGTTTATATAATGCTCAATAATTGTGATAGTAGTTGTTTATATAATGCCTAATAGTTGTGACATGACTACCCTAGCTTAAACAAAATGTATTTCTTTGATCTAAAAAGCAACCAATCATGTGATGCCACATCAACGCTCAACTACCCATAATGTGAATGCAGAAGTATTGGTAGCACCTTTTTTTTGGGTCTTTTTGGACATCCTGACAAAAAGCATGTTGATGTGGTATCATATTTGATGATGTGGCCCTGAAACGAAAGTTATAAGCAATGGACTTGCCAAGTACGCTGCTATAAAAAATTGGGAGTGATTTAAAATTTCCACATAAGACTTTGAGAAGCACAAAGTTAGGGTGCTCAACTACTGGGTCATCTCCCCTAGTCAAAAACTGTTAAGAAAACAACTAGAAACAATTGTCAAACAATAATACAAGATCATTACATGTCAACAACAACAAAACCATCTAGTCCAATAAAAGAACCCAATTGTCTAAACAACAACAAAAAACTGAACTTTAACATGACAATAACAAAAAATAGCTAGTCCAAGGATTACAAAGATTAAATACCTTTTGGAGATTACAATCTGAATTTGAATAACCTTTGAAGTTGCCTGGAACAATACATCTCTTCTTTGTGGTTATGGAGGATATGAAGTTTGACCAAGTGTCCAAATAATTTATGATCTTGACCTATTTCTTGTACACCCCTGTAACTAAAAATAAAGAGAAACAATTTGAAACAAAACATCATAGTAAAACTTAAGAATTTATGTCTTCTAATGAATGGATTGATTTGAATACATTGTCAAGTATCTTTCCAAATATTAAGCAAAACAATCTAATATAATCAACCACAATATTATTATGTAGACCAACACCTAAAATACCCTCTTTCCAACTCAAAGCATGATCAAATATGTTTGGAAAATGCATAAAAATAAGATTCCATTTTTTTTCCAAAGAACAATCCCAAAAATTATGTTTTAAACTTTCAAATTGTTGACAAACAAGGCATTTAATGGGTTAGGTCACCATATATTTTAATCTATCCCCAATCAACAATTTATAATGTAAGACTTTCTAGGCTAAAATCTAAGCATTAGCATCAACTTTGGGCCTCCATATTTTCCCACTCAATCTTCTCCATGTTCTCCATGTTCTTCCATGAAGCTTGCATCTCCATTTCTGATTCAATCTTGGATTACGAGAGAAATCAAGAAGGAGGTTAAGATAGATCTTTTTTAAAGGAAAGCTAGAAAAATGATACTTAGACAACCATAACCAGTCTCTTGTGAAATTACACTGTAGAGGGGTGTAAAATTTTATAACTAGCTCCATGGGCACCAATGATTTTACAAAGGTAAGAAAACATCTTAATTTGTTATTTAAATTGAAGGCACACTGAACAATATCCCAAAAAGTCCACTTAAAGGAACAAAAATCTCAAACATTGCCAAATTGATTAACTCTTTATTTTGTTTAAATAGTAAGCATGCCCAGAAAAAGCAACAAGAGGTTGACCGTGATACTACATCAACTTGTTCCACCAAATAGAATAATGTCTGAAGCTAAAACCATGTTGAAGAGAAGCGTATTTCCAACTTAAGATTTTACTAACCTATTGCCAAGCCTTCCATATGGATTGGAGAAGAAATGAAGCTTTTAAAGGAAAGAATGGAGCAAGAAGGATTTTTATCAACCCATCCAACAACTTGTCATTTCCCCTTGGTGGTAGCAAGAATTATGCGATTGTGAACCAACATTTTTCATGGTTCATCTCTAGAAACAACACTAACAATCTATTTGGAAGCTAAACAAATCCCTTGTGTCTTGGGGTCTAAGAAACCAAGACCATATTTGGCTTTGGGCTGAATATCTAGTGCAGCCAAGAAGTAAGTTTATAACTAGCTTTTCCTTCCCATTTTGACCATAAAAATTGGCAAATGATTTTATTTAGATCTTCATAACATTTTTTTGAAGGCATCCAACAAGAAGAATAATAGTGTGAGAAGCAATAAAATTTGATTCACCACTTGAATCTTGCCAACAAGAGACAAAAATTGTTCCCCTAGATCCAAAGTTTTTTTTTTAACTTGTTTAGGAACCAATTTCACATATCTGAAAGAGTGACTCCCAACCCAAAAGGAATACCCAAATATCGAGTGATTTTCTCATATTCGATATGTTTCCATTCCTTAGGAATCTAATGAGGCATCGGATGAGGCTAAATCGTAAGAAATTCAATCTTATGGTGTGATAATTTTGAACCCAAGTATTAAGTTCAAATCCCCCAAAACATTATTAACTTATTTTTCTAAGTTTTGAAGAAAAAGAAAATTGTCATCAACAAAATATGAATTAATCACAACTGCATTGTAGGGAATGAAGATTCCATTTATCAAATTCATTTGATTATATTTTTGCAATAGGTACCCAAGAGCATCAACAATGAGAACATATAGGAATGGAGCAAGTGGACACCCTCAAGGCCAAATAGAGTGTTACAAAGGAAAGGTATCAGTCATGGAATTATTAATAACCAATTGAGCATTGGAATCTTTGAATAGCATTTGAACATGCTTATGTATATCTTGGGTCCAAAACCCAACCATTGAAATATGTTCAGAATAAAGCTCCAACACATTCTACCATAAGCTTTATCAAAGTCCAACTTTACCAACAATTCTACATTTTGTCTTCATTATTTGGCCCATTCACTAGTTTTCCAAGCCATAATTAAGTTATCAAGAATAAATCTACCCCCCAAGAAACCCATTTTATTCAATTTTTACAATCCCTTTAACTACTAGTTTTATCCTTATAGCTAAGGTTTTGGCAATGATTTTGTAAGAGCTGTTAAGTAGAGTAATAGGACACCAACCTGAATGAGAATCTTCATTTTTTTTCCTTTTGGAAGAAGCTTAATCATTCTTTTATTAATAGTAGGCCCTAAAGAACCATGTTCCAAAGCTTCCAAATATAGAGGGTAGAAATCCTCCTTTCATACGTGGCCACATTATTTGGTAAAACTCAGCTAAGAGCCTTTCAAACCCAAGACTTTTGTTAGGAGCCATTGAAAACACATGTTTAAGATCTTCAATAGAAAGCTCTCGATCTAAGAATCGACTATACTCATAATCCACCTTAATGAGAATGTGTTGTTTAATAAGCTCTTCCAAAATACTCTAGGTATCTTTCTAATGAGCATCTTCTCTAAAAATATTCACATAGAAATTCTGAAACAAAGATTTCACCTCTTCAAAATTTGTATGAAGATGTTCATTTTCATCTTGTATAGCTCCAATATGCTCCTTCTTATGTTTATAGTTTAAAATTTTGAAAAAGTACTTGGAACCTTTATTACCTTCTTTAATCCAATGCAATCTATCTCTAATTTTAACTCCTTGACCCTTATTAATATCGAGTTTACAGATTTGAGCCTTTATAGAGGCTATAGAAGTTTGAATGTTGATATTATTAGGATTGGAAGTTAGAAATTTTCTATTGTGTTCTAGCTTCCCATGAAGAGATTTTTATTTTTAGTTTCTTTACCAAGCAAGTCTTTACCAAAGGAATGTAAGAACTCAACAATTTGAGAAATAGAAAAATGCCACCATTCCCTATAAGATTCTCCTTCTTTCAGTTTAGGTATAGAATTCCAAACACCAATTGAAGCAATAACACATAGACTTTTTAAGAGAGAATTATTAATCTTATAGGGAAATTTGTACTCCATATGGCTTGTTTCAGACCCAACAATAGAGTAGAGGATGGGAAAATGGTCTGAAAGGGTAGTAGAATAATCAACTTTAACTTGAATGTCAGAAGAATCTTGCACTAATTGCGGGTTGGGAGACACATAGAACTTATCAATCCTACCAAATTTTATATCATCTCCAAATCTAAAGTTATGGACATGGCATGAGTATTTGTTATGAATAGGATCTATCACCCTAACAATATTACAACAATTCAACCATTTATCAAATTCTTCACTACTTAACTTTACATGACTACTCCAACTTTGATCTATGGAGTGTTTGACCATATTAAAGTCACCTCCAATAACCCAATATGCATTAGGAAAATTATTGGCCATCTATAAGCACCTCTCCTTTGCATTATTAGGAGCATAAATTGAACAAAAACCAATTGGTTGTCCATTGATAAACGCTAGGACCCATGAGCAATTATGTGAGGGTTTCTCCCCTTTATCAATAAAAAAAATATAAATCCACAAAGGCATGCCTAAAACTACCCCCCTCCTTGACCCTCTCTATGGGGTGTATGGAGGAAAGATGCATCTCTCCATACATTGCACAGAGAAGATACAAGATGTGGACCATTAATCTTGATCTCCTGGAGTGATGTTGGAGCATCCCGGAGAACTTGGCTATCCACATCAAATTTTTGTTCCAGTTGATTTTGTTTTCAATTTTGGTGTTGAGTAATTTAGTATTTCATAAATTCTCCATTTATTTTAATTTATTTACTCTGCAATCCAATACCATATGTTTGGCCAATATATCAATTTGAGGAATGGAAGGTATAGTGTAGCCTTCATGGATTAATCAAAATAAAAAAAATGAAGGAAAAGGAGGTGTGAGACATGAAGCAGCATTAAACTTAAGGGTAGAAAAAGACAATTTCAAAAGATTAAATGGTTGTAGCATTGAAGTTGAAAAGCTACGCCTAAGGGAAGAAAACCAAGGGAAGACAGAAAAATTCAAACCAAGGTAGGAAAGGAAGTGGTGTGGGATCTCAAGGGTCCAGGAAATTTGAACAATTTAGATAAA
Source organism: Sequoia sempervirens (assembly GCA_007258455.2). Classification (NCBI taxonomy): domain Eukaryota; kingdom Viridiplantae; phylum Streptophyta; class Pinopsida; order Cupressales; family Cupressaceae; genus Sequoia; species Sequoia sempervirens. Next base: position 49,293 of record VDFB02365672.1, on the reverse strand, counting down.
AGTCAGAAGAAAAAAAATGCTAAAAAAATGTGTGTGGTAGGTAGGGGTGTGTATAGGAGGAAGTAAAAAAAATCTCTTGAATTTTTTTTTCAATTGTATGTGAAATAAGAAGAGCAGCACTGGAAATTAAAAGAGAATAATTTGGCAAGTTTGAAAAGAGGAAATAAGAATAATAGATGGACTCCATTGACCAAGAAGAATGTGCAAATGGTCTGAAATGAAGTGAATGTTGGAGATGTTGATTTGAAGAACAAATAGATTTTAAATTGGTTGTAGACTCTTTAATTTTACTTTTTTCCAATAAAAGAATTTGGAAGTTGCAATTTGAACTTGTAGCAGTTTTAATTGACAGATTATGATTGGTGATTTGAATGTGATTAATTAATTTATTGCATATTTATTTTGCCTAATAAGGCATAGAAATTTGACCTACATTAATTGGTGTTAGAGTCAGGTTTGATCATGTTGGGAAGTGTACCTAAATTTTCCAGAGGAAGATAAATACCTTATAGAGGACAGGGTTGCAGAGGTAGAGGACCTAGAGGCATGGAGCTTGAGATTGCATAATTAATAAGAAATTGCACAACAAAGGCAGTTAGTGGTATCACTGCATGATTGGATGCCATGGAGATGGCTCAAAGATGAGGAGTCCATGTAGAGGAATATCAGTGAAGACAAAGAAAAAGAATAAATTATTGGAGGACAAAATGAAGAGAATCAGCCAGGGCTTGATCTAGGAGAAGAAATATTTATCAAAGCTATCACCAGGATAAATTCTAAACCTTGATTTGATCCACTAAATTATAAAGGATGATTAAATGCAGAAGAGTTGTTGGATTGGAACACTAAAATGGAAAAAAAATTGAGTATGATAACACATAAGAAGATCAGAAGGTCAAATATGCACACACACAGAGTTGAAGGGACATGCTTCCTTATGGTGGGAGCACTTATAGACGAATCAAAAATGAAGAGGAAAAGAGATTTAAGCCATGGGATTGAATGGTGACAAAAATAAAATTGAAATTCCTACCAACAAATTATCAAATTAACTTCATAAAGGAACTTTAGAATTTGAAGCAAAAAGAAAGTAGTGTTGAGTATACCAAGGAATTCTACTGGTTGAGCATACGAGCTGATCACATTAAAGAAGACATTGAGCAAGTTTCTAGATATTTGAATGGGTCAAATATCTATTCAAGATTAATAAATTTGATGAATATGCATAGTGTGGGGGGGCATATCAATATGCCTTAAAGGCGAAAGAAAAAAATAATAGGAAGCAACAAAATAACTCTCGGGCTAGAGGTATATTTTCTCGTGGTAGAGGACAGCCAAATAGTGGTAGAAGCTACCAAGGCAAGCAAGAATAAGCAATCACATCAAGTGCAAGCACATTGGAAAATAGAGGAAGAGGATATTTTCCTAGAGGAAGAGGAGACTACTCTCATGGAAGAGGGTCATTTGGATGAGGTAGAGGAAGAGGTTTCAGAGGTACGTGTTTCCAATGCCAAGAAATAAGACATCGGACATTTGAATATCCGCAAATCTAGCATGATGGAGGAAAAGGAAAAGAGGCAAGAGTGCATGTAGCACAGGCTGAAAGTGAAAAAGAAACTTCAACTAAGCATGGAGAAGGCCCTGAGGATGGAGAATCTTTGATGCTGAGAAGATTCTTGTTGAATCCTAAAAAGGAGAAACTAGAACCAATACAAAGGAGAATTTTGTTTCAAACAAGGTGTAAGGTGAGTGGAAGGTGTTGCAAAGTGATAGTGGACAACGATAGTACAAGTAACATTGTATTCAAGGAGATGGTAGAAATGTTGAGGTTGAAGAAGGTGAAACATCCCAACCCCTACCAAGTTTCATGGCTATAAAAAGAGCATCAATTGGTGGTGTGGGAACTATATTTGGTAGGTTTACAAATTGAAAATTACAAGGATGAAGCTATGTGTGACATTATATTGATGGATGCATGTCATATTCTCTTGGGTAGACCATGGCAATTTGATAGACAAGTTGTTCATGATGGTCAATTGAATACCTACACAATCAAGAAAGATGGAAAAGAGTACATTCTAAACCCATTGAAGAATAGAGAAAGAGAAGATGAAGGAAAACCAAAGGTATGCTTGGTTTTCGGATAATTTTTGAGGGAATTCAAAAAGGAGAAAAAATGTTTTTCCATAGTTCCCAAATTTGTACCAGTTGGGGCAGCAAAGAATGAGGAAGAAATACCAAAGGAAGTTCAAGAGATTTTGGATGAGTATGCAGAAATTTTGATGGAGTTGCCTGGTGGATTGCCACCCATGAGAAGCATTAGTCCTTGCATTGATTTGATTACTGATGTAGGATGTCACCAAAAGAGAATGAAGAGATAAATAGGCAAGCACAAGAGTTGATTGATAAAAGGTTGATTAGAGAAATATTGAGTTTGTTTGTTGTTCCAGCAATGTTGGTACCAAAGAAAGATGGGGATTGGTGAATGTGTATGGATTCGAGAGCAATAAATAAGATAACTATCAAATATCAGTTTCCATTACCAAGAATGGATGATATGATTGATTGCTTGAGTGGATCCAAATATTTCAGTAAGATTGATTTGAAGAGTGGTTACCATCAAATAAGAATAAGAGAAGTGGATGAATGGAAGACTGCTTTCAAAACCAAAGATGGATTGTATAAATGGTTGGTAATGTCGTTTGGATTGAAAAATGCTCCAAGCATTTTCATGAGATTGATGAATGAAGTTTTGAAGCCATATCTTGGTAAGTTTAAAATTGTGTATATTTGGATGACATTTTAATATTTAGTAAAATGAAAGAGGAGAACTTACAGCATGTTAGAGCTATTTTGCAAAGGCTGAAGGAAGAAAAATTAATGGTGAATTTGAAAAAATGTAGTTTCATGAAGGAAGAGTTAGTGTATTTGGGTTTTGTGGTTTCTAATAGTGGTCTGAAAATGGACCTAGAAAATGTGAAAATAATTGTTGAATGGCCTTCACCAAAGAGTATGTTTTAAGAAATAAGCTTTCATGGATTAGCAAATTTTTATAGAAAGTTCATCAAAAAACTTAGTGGGATATGTGCACTAATCACGAAGACAATGAAAGGTAATAAAAAGGAATTTGTTTGGATAGCTGTAGCAAAGAGAAGTTTTAATATTTTGAAGGAAAAAGTGATGGAACACCCCGTGTTAACACTTCCTGATTTTGGAAAAGTCTTCCAAGTTGATTGTGATGCAAGTGGGACAACGATGGGGGGGTTCTAAGTCAAGAGGGAAAACCAATAGCTTACTTCATTGAAAAATTTAAATGAGGCAAAGAGAATATACTTCATGTATGACCAAGAGTTTTATGCAATTGTGTAGGCACTCAAGAAATGGAGACATTATTTGCTACCAAAGGAGTTTGTATTGTACACCGATCATCATGCATTGCAATTCATTAACAACTAAGGTAATTTGAGTCAAAAGTATGTGAAATAGGTTGAATTTCTTCAAAGTTATTCATTTGTTTTAAAACATATAAGTGGAAAATCAAATAGAGTTGTTGATGCACTAAGTAGGAGGTGTTTTTTATTGAATGAGTTGAGACTAAGTGTTGTTAGTTTTGATTGTATGAGAGAGTTCTATGAAAAAGATTCTAATTTTAAATAAGCTTGAGTAGCATGTGAGAGTCCAATTGGGATGGATAAAACTCTATGGTTGGATTATTTTATTCAAGAAAAAATGTTGTTCAAAGGAAAGAGGTTGTGTATACATTGAGGTTCCATGAGGGAGAATTTAATGAGAGAAAAATATAGTGGAGGTTTGAGTGGATATTTTGGAGTGGAAAAAACATTAGCACAGTTGAATGAGAGTTACTATTGGGCAAGGATGAGTGCATATGTAAAAAGAATGGTGGAAAGTTGTCAGATATGCCAACATGCCAAGGGAGTGAAACAAAACACCGGGCTATATTAGCCATTTCCAATACTAGAGAGACCATGGGAATGCGTTAGCATGGATTTTGTTGTTGGTTTGCCACAAACACAAAGAGGTAATGTTTTTGTTTTTGTTGTAGTGGATAGATTTTCAAAAATGGCTCATTTTATACCATGTCATAAGTGTAGTGATGCTTCCCATATAGCTACATTATTTTTAAAAGAGATAGTTCGGTTGCATGGCTTGCCAAAAAGTATTATTTCAGACTAGGACACCAAGTTTGTTGGTCACTTTTGACATACTTTGTGGAAGAAAATGGGAACACAATTGGGGTATAGTTTAGTCTACCATCCTCAAACCGATGATCAAACTGAAGTTGTGAACCAAAGTTTGGGTAATTTGTTGAGATGTTTGATTGGGGATAAACCAAATCAGTGGGACTTAACTTTGGCACAAGTAGAATTTGCATATAATAACTCTGTAAATCGAAGTGTGGGAAAAATTCCATTCCAATTTTTGTATGGGTACATCCCAAGAGGAGTTAATGAATTGAGAGATAGTGCAGATTTGAATAGAAAGAGTGTTGTAGCGGAAGATTTTGCTAAGTATATTCATGAATTGCACAAAGAAGTGAAAGAAAATTTAGAGAAGAGTGTCATTAAATATAAAGAACATGTTGATGTACATAGAAGAAAGCAAGAGTTTCATATTGGTGGCCCGACAATGGCACATTTATGGAAGGAAATGTTCCCACAAGGGACCTACAATAAATTAAAATGGAAAAAGATTGGCCCGTGCAAGGCTTTGTGGAAGTTCTCATCAAATACATATGAGATTGAGCTTCCAATTGGCATTGATATCTCTCCAATATTTAATGTTGTAGATTTGTATAAGTATCATGAAGGTGAATCAAGTGGACAGTAGAGTGCATCTTTAGATTTTTCGAACATGCAAGACTGGATGCAATAATTGTTAGAGGAGTTTGAAAGAGTTGATCAAATCATTGATTCATGGATTGAAAAATGAACAAGGAGGAAAGAATATTAGGGGTATTTGGTTCATTGGAAGTACTATGCAGTAGATGAGGCTTCATGGATCAATGCTTTAGATTTGGAGAAGTTTGGGATTTCGGTTCTAGACTTACCCAAATGTTCATGAGCTCTTCACTCATGAAAATTTTTCATACCTAGTGTGTGTGTGATTAATGTAGAATACTTGTTGCACATATACTTGTTATTTTGGATGCTACTAAAGTCACACATTTTTTGGTATTGCAAGATGATATGATATATATCACTCAATTTGGTGTGGCATTTGTAGCATCAAAATAAAAGGGATATCCCCATATCCATTTACCCAAGGTGATTGTAATCTTGAGATGGATGTTTCAAACCACATTGAGATGATTTTTATCTTCTCCTGAGTCTATTATTTAAGTCATTAAAATATTTTATGAACTAAAGTGTAGTCAAATCATGTGTATTTCTCAAACAATCCTCAAACTTGTTTATAAGTTGCAACCTCATCTCCCTATCTATTTCTTCATTTTTTTCATTAAAAACAATTAAATAGAATGGTACATAGGTATCTTAATCAAATAAACTATAAATTTAAGGGTCCTAGGGTGTTTATACCCTCACCGGCACAACTAAGTTGTTAGATTCAAAAATATGTCCTTGCCTATGAATTCCAATGCCACCAAGTGTAGGATTAACTATCTATACATGAAAGGTTTAATAATTATAAATCAATAAAATTTAAGAGTTCTAGGTTGCCTGTAAGCTTACCCATGTAGCTAAGTTATTAATTTTGAACATTTGGCTTTTCCCATCAACTCCAATGTCATCAAGTACAATAGGTAAATACTAAATGATCCATGCATGAAAGAGTTACGAATTAAAAAATAATTATTAAAGTGTACTATGGTATTTTTTGGCTCACTTAAATAGTTAAGTTGGTTAGAATAAGATTACATTTACCTTGCAATACTATGTAAATTTTATGTATCTCCAATACTCTTGAAAATTTCCTTTGATGCCCAAGGTGTAATTGGAAAATAATTTATAATTAATATTCCTCCAGAATATTGGTATTATATGTTATATATTTTATAGGTTCACAAGTGCTACCAAAGTGTTGTTAGAATGAAGAGTGTTAGTGTGTTGTATGTTTCTCTTTGTTGAAGATTAATATACATTTTTCCTCTTTATCGTGTGAAATTTTTTTGTGAAAGGGTTTCTCTACCTAAATATTGTGTTCATATGGATTGTTTATTTTATGTAGTCACATAATCATCATATGATAATCCTTGGATAAATAAATATTTTAAATTTGCATACAATTGTGAGAGATTTTACTATAGTGGTTTCACCTTATTACTCAACAAAGATATCAATTTTGAACATGTGTCTTTTCCCATCAACTCTAATTTCCTCAAGTTTAGGAGGTAAATCTTACATGATACATATATGAAAAAATGTAATGATTTAAAAATGTGTTTGTGGTTTAAAATCAATAAATAAAGATCAAAGAGAAGGTTGGGGATTCTAACACAAGAAATAATTATATGTACGAACCACCCATCCTTCTTTACATACCTAATTCATGTTAGGATGTACAGTTCCTCACTCCCTTATAAATTTCACCTTGATGATATGCTTACATGTGTATCCTTTGGAAAATTACTCATAAGAGGGCACAAACATACCTGAGAAGGAACCAAACATGTGATAATTTAAAATAAGTACTTTTTTTTGTAGAAGTTGAGAAAGCCAACTTCACAGACCCCGAAGATCACCTGCATGCAAATAACCTGTCACAGAAAGAAGAGATGGAGACAAACAAGCAAGGGTACTCTGAAAGCTAAAAAATGTATTCATCCAAGAGAGATAAATTACAATGATGAATCCTTATAAAAGGATATTGTGCAACCCTAAAAGAAACCCTAATAGGTATAAATTTAATAATTAATATAATTATTAAATGTCACAAAATGCAAACTAAAGTGAAATCTTAAGAGAGGAATAAAGGTAATTTAATCAACATGATTAAATTGAAACCTTTACTCTAACATTTTCTCACTCATCACCTATACTATGTAATCATCGAGGATCTATAAGGCACACACCTAAGAGATGTTATACAACTTTTTAAACTTGAATTTCCTATGAAAACCATTGTCCTTAATTATTTTCATCCACAAAAAATATATATACATTATTGTTGTCAACTTATGCATTGACCAATCAGCATAATAATATAAAGCAGTGTAGACTACATCAAGGAAATGTACCTTACAATACAAGTGGTATGAATTTATGTACCTTTTTCTTTCTACTTTGCATACTTCGGTGTGTGGAAACATCTAGAACACATATGCACCTTGTAAAGCCATATTTCATCATCAAAATCCATAAATGAACATTTCATTGCTTTGTAGTCATCAACAAATTTGAGTGCATAATGAATTTTGTACTCCTAATTGTATTCCATGAGAAAATATATATCTCACAATTGAATAAATCCCTAAACATAGTGAGATGCTTTCCTTAGTATAACTAATTCTTTAATAATGACACAAAGAATAATTCAATAATTTAATATTGATGGTTTAATATCAATTCTTGCATTATCCGCCATGAATTCATTTAATTTCCACTCTATGTTCCTTAGGTGCACACTTTGAAGCGTGAAACCCATCCAATAAGTAATTCCAAATGTGTATTACTTAGACATAATGACCCATGCTACAAGTAGACCTATATGCTTGGAATCAAAAGCAAGTAGAGTGTAAAATTAAAATTGGAGATGAACAAATGATAAAAATTATTAGATAAATAATCATTATTAATTCACACATAGAAATGATAATTACTAAATACATTATATACCTTCATTACATTTATACGAAAGGTTGAATCCATGGTTAGTAATCTATTGTGGACATGTATATTAAAGCAATATTTCAAGTTGGTGTGGCATTTGTAACCTTAGAATAAAATGGATATCTCCATCTACATCTACATGGTGTACACCAATTCCTTATTTTTTTATGCATCAAATCTTGTCATGCCAAGCAATAACAACACCAAATCATGACTTAATTATTTGGTGATGAGTAGAGAAAATATTGATCTTGACCCTCTAAAGTCACTATTCAATTGATCATGACAAGGCTTTCCATCCTTGTTGACATGGTCAACATGGTGTATCATATGAGTGTAAGGTTGGGTTGACAAATCATTATTCATGTGCTATAATAACAAGTACATCCACTCATATTTTTGAAACCCAATCTATTTCCCTTCCCCTAATTGGGCACTATGGTGATCAACAAGCATAGCATCTATTTTCTATAATGTTATGGGCCATATGAGCACCAATATCTACAAACATATGATAGCAATTACTAGATGTTAGAATATACATTCAATTTAAAAATAAATCAATTTAATATTGCATAAACTATATTGGTCTTACATGGTTACTCCAATATGGTGAATTTGGGGATTTGTTGCAAGAATATGAGGTATTTTTTCAAGTTGTGACTCTCATGGAAGCTTATAAGGTAGGATTTATTATTGTTCCACCTATATGAAACCTTTCACTCTATTGGCCTTGATCCAATTTGTGAAGAAAACTTTATATTTTCTATGATTATAGATTCCCATAAAAGGTTAGTGTATATAAATGCATCTTTGTTTGGGTGTTGATTTAGATATTCCATTATGTCATCATATAATACCATCATAAATTAGATAATTACATTAAAGAATTAGCACTCCATAGGTGTTTACATAGACAAAAAAAATAAAATTGATCAATAAAATATGTGAAAATATAGAAATAAAAAAAAATTCTTCGATGAAATTTAATAAGCATTAAACTGGTCTTTTAAGAATCACTCCATACAAAAAATATAAATTGAAGATTTAAAGATAAGATACAATACATAACTAAATATAATTTCATTATAACATTAGTATTTAAATATTATTTACATGATTATAAAATATTGAAAGTGACAAATAACTCATTCCCTTCTCCAAACCAATAACTTATGGTTGGGAATCAGAGACAAGCTTCAATTCCAAGTTGGTGTAGGCCTCATTCACAGACATAACTTGCCTATGAAAATTGTGAACTAAACTAGTTGGCCTTGGTGCAATACCTAACATCTTATTATAAATAATAATTGAATTAACTTTAACAACAATAGGACATTGGTCAATAGTGTAGCTTTGTTGCTATATCCCTTAAGATTTGTATAAAAAGCTTCATGTTGAAAGTGATTTTTTTACTACATAACTAAACATTATTTTGCAACTAAAGATTTTTATCTATAATACCTTGAGTTATTAGGCAACTATCTTCAGTTGGTATGCAAATGATCTTTGCTTGTTGCACAACTATCTTTCATTAGTACATAAGTCTATTCAAGATTTGGTGTCACATATAATGCAAAAAATGTTGGGCATGAGCATAGTGGATATTAGAATAAGATTTGCAACTAGTTTTCCATCAAATGCATGGCCTAAACTTAGTTTGGGTACTTTGGTAAACATGTTTGGATTTTCTTGCTTACAATATTTGGAAGAGGGGAAGGAGTTCCATGAGTATGCTATTAAAACTAGTTTTGAGTCAAATATTTGTATTGATTAGAAAGTTTTAAGATGCTACAATACATTCTACTTTTTTAGTTAATAAAAAATTGGCATGATTTTTTAAAAAGATATATTGAAATCTAAACATTTTTTTTGAAAAATTTAACATGTATGTGGTCCCTTGAAAAATAACACCAATATATATATATATATAATCCTTTGTAGATAAAATTAGTTGTTACATTATAGCCATAAAATTTTCTAAATTATTTTTTGTCTACAAATTCATATCTCACATACCATCTTTTGTTGTTACACAAATATTCACTTGTACAACTAAATATAATTGTACAATAACTTAATACCTATTGTAGAACATAGATACTAAGCATCATGTGAGGTGGTACCATGGCCACAATATGGATTGTATGTCATGTAGATTTGATTTGTATCAAACTAGACCATTATGGATACAAAACTTTGTGATACCAGTCAGATTCTACCATCCAACAAATAAACAGTTCAAATTTCTTTCTTAGAGCTCACAATCCATAAATACATCTAATGCAAAGCAAATGTTTACCAGTAAGTGGCTCTTGTTCATCATCCTTTCATGCTATTTTTAGCTAGACTGGAACCTTTTTTGCTCCTCATAAATGCTCTCACGTCTTGAACTTTCCTTGTGTTTTCTCAAAGCATTTTTTCTCTGGAAACCAAGAAAATCAGAACACTTCATACAAGTCATACATCAAACCATCATTTTCCTGACTTTCAAAGGCATTTTTTCTATAAAAATGCAGACTTTTTCAGATTTTTTTAGAAGTCTTCACACTAGTCTGTAAGAATTGCCTTGGGACATTAATCCCCAGCTTGTGTCATTCCCTGTCAAGTTGGATAGCTTTTTGCTTTGCAAGGTACTCATGGATATTTATACACCACTTAATGAAGCATTAAATGGGTCACGGTTTTCTCATAGTTTTGTTCGTTTTTTTTTTTGTTGTAAAAGAAGACAACAATGCCAGTTCATTTTATTCATTCAACTGAATTGGATTTTTTTCTCCACCTTTTTTGCACCTTATAAATCTTCGTGTGCACTACATCTTTCCACCATTACTTTGAAATTGTTCATTATCTTTTTCTCTTATAATTGTTGCTTTTTATCTAACTCCTCAGTTTTTCAATTTTATTATTGTTGCCTTTGCTCTTTCTTCCTACTCTCAATGTCTATGTGCTCTCTCTACCATTGTCAACTTTTATGAAATATAGATTATTATTGATTTTATTTCAGAAATGACAGGTATAAAATTGTTGGAAATCTATTATTAAATCTAATTTATTTTAATAAGGGTTTAAATTTAATAGCGAGAATCATAATGTCATGATTTAACTATCATAATATATCATTAAATATAACTCATTAAAATAATTTTATTATAATATGTAAATTTTAATATTTCAATAGATTTCTCTTATGAAATGCAAATTCAAAAGAACAAACACAAAAGATTCAATACAATACAATGTGAAATAGAAAGAAATTTTTTTTAATACCAATATCAAATATGTGAACTAAGAGGATCTGTGGGATGTTGTGGATAAATGTAATATGCTGCCCTATTTTTCCTTGGTTGTTTTTTTTTTTCCTTATGTGTTTTGCTTTGTGTTTTTTACAATATTTTTGATGGTTTACAAACGGAAATAAAGTGCAGAAATAACAACTTGTTGCAGCAATAAAATACTCAAAAATTTCACAATTTTCGAAATGTTGCAACAAGTAGAAAATTCAAGATTTTAATTGCATTCAAAATATCAAGATTTTCTTGATTACAACAACAACCCAGTTTATAAAATATCATTACATATCTAGTACCAACATAGCCAAAAAATGTTTACAACTTTAACAATGTTTTGTAGTTGAAACCAACGAACTGGGTGGGAAGATGATGGATTCGGCCTCCGTAAATTATTTTCTCCACTCCTAATGAAGTTGTTAAGTATTCCTCAACCCTAGGCGCCACATTTATAACAATACCCAACTCCAAACCTTAAGCACCCTCCTTGCAAACCCACACAACCCCCTGTGAATGGTATGGCCAGCTTGAGCAAAGGTACGATTGACAAAAGGGGGTTTACAATAGCAATAACCTCCAAAATATCTTCCTCCAATTGGACTTGACAAATGGACTCTAAAATACAAGCCCCAATGATTGAAGAAGAGAATAAATGAACACCAATGTAGCCCAACTGTGATCTTTATTTGAAACCACCAATATATTCTCTGGATTGTGTCTCTCAACAATGTAGAGAAGGTTGCTTGCAAGGGATTTTGTCTTCAGAAACCCTAAGAAGAATGAACTCCTCCAAGAAGAAGAGTAAACCAATATCCAATCTAGCATAAAAGAAGAATGGGCTCTAAGATCCCTTTTATAGCTCTCTCCAAATCCCACAACCCCCTCTTGGGAAATAAAATAATTTTCATTTTAAAATAAAACATCTCCTTATGACTCCCTAGGCACCCAACTTTCAGTTATAATATTATTTGCTTTATAATTTTCCCTTATGTCTCACATGGTCCTTTTAATAAAGTAACTTTATAAATTAATATAAGTTAAATATTTAATTTAACTTTAATAACTTTATGTTATTTTAAATAATTTCATCGTACCAATTAAATATTGAAATATGGATATCAATTTCTCTCATCGATACTACTAAAAATAGCAGGATGACAACTTGCTCTGTCAACCGAAAATTGACTTACTAAAAATAGTAAGAATGAGAGAAAACTCCAAAAACACTCCAAAAAAGGGTAATACACAACTCCCAACCACACCATGCTAGATAAATGGTCACCAAAGTTTCCTAACCAAACCCTATTAGCCAAACAGAATGACCGAATAGGCTAACTCTACCAAACTTCTAAATAGACTAGGAAGGGGACATTACAGTCCACCCTTCCTAAGATTGCTTTTCCTTAAGAAATCTCAACTCTAGATGTTGTAGAAACTGCTAATTTTCCCACGTCCCATCCTCCATCAGTAGGTTCCTCTACTTGACCAAGTACTCCTTAATAGCCCTCCTCTAAAGAGTTTGCTCTCTAAAATCTATAATGGCCCCTAGAATCAAGATCAACTTACCCTCCTCATCTAAAGGTGGAAACTAGTATGAAGGAACCACATTATGTCCTAGCACCTTCTTAATCTTGGATACAGGAAAAACATTATGAACCCTACTACCAGATGGTAACTCGAGCTCATAGGCGACCTCCCCAATCCTCTTGGACACTTTGAAAGGACCATAAAATCTAGTCTTAAGCTTCTTGACACCACTCTTCTTGAGAGAAGAATGTTTGTAAGGTTGCACCCTCAAATAAACCATGTCCCCAACATCAAAAGTGCACTCCACACAATGTGATCAACATATAACTTCTATTTATTTTGAGCTTGTTACAAGTTCTCCTTCAAAGATTTCAAGACTTCCTAACTTTCCTGCAACAAATCTCTAGCCTTAGGCACTCTACTATCTCCAAATATAAAATCCAAAAATTTAGGTTCCTCATATCTATAAACACCCATGAAAGGTGGCATCCTGATGGGCATGTGATAAGTGGAATTATAACAGTATTCACCAAGATGCAACCACTTAATCCAAGCTCTCTACTACCCTAATACATAGTTCTTGAGATACCCCTCCACCCATTTTTTTATTATCTATATTTTCCCATTTGTCTGTGGGTGGTAGCTCGTGTTGGGAGTGAGTTTTATCTCACTCAACTTGAAGATTTCTTGCTAAAAGTGACTTAGGAACCTATTTTTCCTATCACTCACTATACTCCTAGGCATCCTATATAATCTAAAAATATCCCTAAAGAATAAATCAACCACCTGTGCAATACTATATGTTGCTAAAATAATGAAAAAAATGTGTAAATCTGGTTAAACTATCAACCACCACATATATACAATCCTTGTTCTACACCTTAGGCAACCCAGTGATGAAATCCATGGAGATAAATTCCCATTTTTTATTGGGAATGGGTGAGGGTTGAAGTAAAATAGCTGGATAAGAGGGCTCCTTCTTATTCGATTGAAAAATAGGAGACTCCCTAACATACTTGAGGAATTCATTCTTAAGTCCCTTCCAAGTGAATCTTTCACAAATCTACCTGTAGGTCTTGAAGAAACCCGAGTGACCAACCATGGGTGCATCATACAATGTCCTCAATATCTTCCCCTTAAGTTGTGGCATAGGAACCAAATAGATTCTCTCCTTGTGAATGATCAACTCATTGAGCATTGTATACATGTCATCATTAATAGTGCCCTCTATGATTCCTACTTCCCAAGAATCCTCAGCATACTCTACTAAAATCGACTCTCTCCAATCAACAATGATCTTAACCAAAGAACACAAATGTGGCCTCTTGTAAAGTGCATCAAAAACTACATTCTTCTTCCCCTTAACATAAAAAATGTCAAAATCATATGCATGTAGTCTACTAACCCACTTGTGTTTCCTATCATTAAGATCCTTTTGGTTCATAAGATATTTGATATTATTATGGTATGTTTTGACGATAAATTTTCCCCTACTAGGTATGGTCTAAATTTGGCTAATTTGTATGCATGATAGCCAACATCTCTCTATCATATATATAATATCTCTTCTCCACACCTCTTAGATTCCTACTCTCAAATGTTATGATTCTCTTGCATCAATACCACCCCAATTCCCTCTCCTGAATCATCACACTCCACCTCAAATGGTTTGTTGAAATTTGGTATTGCTAATACTAGACAAGAGGATATCAATTGCTTGAAGTGCTCAAAACACTTTTGTGTTGAATTAGACCATTCAAATTCCCCCTTCATCAAATTTGTAAGTAGGGTTGTAGTTTGTGAAAAACCCTTAACAAACCTCCTATAAAACTCACACAGACTAAAGAATCCCTTGAGCTGAGTGAGATTTGTCAGAGTAGGCCAATCAACAATAGCCTTAATCTTCGCAAGGTCAACTCTCACCCCCGTTGGGCTAATGATATGTCCGAGATAGAGGATATTTGTCATGTCGAAGTCACATTTGGACTCCTTGGCATAGAATTACTCACTCTCCAAAATGCTTAAGACTTCCTTGAGATGCCTTAAACACTCCTCCCAAGTCTAATTGAATATCAAGATGTCATTAAAAAATATTAAGATAAATTTCCTTAAATAATTCCTGAACACTTGGTTCATAAAACTTTGGAAAGTGGTCGGTGCATCAGTTAACCTGAAAGGCATCACCAAAAACTTGAGGTATCTAAAGTGGCATCAAAAAATTGTCTTCTCTATATCCTCCTTCCTCATCTTGATTTGATGATACCCAAATCTCAAATCTATATTGGAAAAGTAACAAGCCCCATGTAGCTCGTTTATCAACTCATCTATCCACAAAATGGGATACGTGTTCTTTATTGTCATTTTTTTAAAAGCCCTATAATCAATACACATCCACATTGTTCCATCTTTTTTCTTCACCAACACAACTGTTGATGCAAAAAGGCTTTTGATGGGTGTAATGTGCCCCATCTTTGATAACTATAAGGATATCTATAAGGAGTCATAATTATTACTTTGGCACCTTCCTCTAGCTCTAAGACGTGATTTATCCCTTTCTTTGGTGGCACTCTAATAGTGATGCTCCCAAAAACCATGTTATGCTACGATATCAACTTTTGGATGTCTAGATGGCAATTGTTCTTCTGTTGATTTGCAACTGTAGGCATGATGAGACACTCAACTGCCCACTCAACCTACTCTTGTCTGATCAATTGTTCTATCCTTTTGAAGGACACCATTCTAGGCCCCCCATATGATAGGCCTTTAAGCACTATCTTCTTCCCATTGGCCTCAAACTTCATTTCCATCTTCTGAAGATTAAAAGAGAACTTCACAAGGGACTTCATCCAATGCATCCCCAATACCATATCGGTATCCCCAATGTTAACCACATAAAATTTATCATTCATCTCTTACTCCCGCAATAAAAAACTCAAATTAGAGATCTTACAGGTACAAGAGAGTTGCACCCATTAGCTACCATGGCCTTAAACCCCTCATGTTCTTCTATTTACAACCTTCTCTTGTTCACAAACCCCTCATCAATAAAATTATGAGTAGCTCATGTATCAATTAGCACTATGATTCGATGCCCCTACAATGTCCCTCTAACTTTGAATGTGATTACTTTTTGGATGCTAGAGACTTAGGAAATGGTATTGTCATTCTTGCGCTCCTCTTTTGATGATTTTTCCTCTTTATTACTCTCTAAATCACATCAAGCTGATCTAAATTTTTTGATGTTGTCTCATCAGTAGAAAAATATTCTATCTGCTTTGCTTTCTCCTTCACACTACATTTTTGTGATGGGTCCCAAGCTTGTCTATAATGGAATCATAATTTCTTCCTCTGATGTTCATTTAGTTTCTGATTATCTAACCTATTAGTCTCATGATGTGGCTAATGTACCTCCTTATGAAAATATTTCTTATATTTTCTGCTTCTTCTGGAGAAAACTCTAGGACTAAATTTTTCTTTGAAGAGTATAAGTCTCCATATCTTTGACCTTCTTAATGGCTTCCTGTAATGAATATGGATTAAGGGCCTTAATCCAACCTCACAAGGGATGTGAAAGAACATCCATAAAAAGCACAATAATCCTCCTCTCTGAAATCTTTATGACTACCGCTGAAAGTCTCTGAAATTCCACCACATATGCCTCCACAAAACCCCATTGTTTGGGTTGAGCCAACTCCTTGAATTGTAACGCTAGTTCTTTCCTGTCAAACCTTTCTATCAGCCTCTCAATTAACTTAACATATGAATAAATTTGGTCATGACCCAAGGTGATCATGTCATGGTGCCACCACTCATGTTCGCTACCATCCAAGTGTATAGTTGCATACTTGATAGCTTCGTACTCTTGCATTGGGTTGAGTTGGAAGTATGTGTCCAACTTCTAAACCCATGCCCTCATTGTGAACTTCCTCAAGCCTTCAAATTAAAGAATGGATAACTTTCCCATATTCCACTGTAACTCTTGATGGTGTTGTCTACCACCCCTATGTGGTATGTGTTTCATCTTTAGGTCCATGTAATCATGGAAGGACATCTCAGCTTGAAACTCCATCCCTGAATCTCTCTACTCCTATAAAATATGATCTTGTATCTCCTATTGGGTGGGATCGTCCTCTACATGAGGATTATCTCTTGGCTAGAAGTTAGGCATTAAGGGCCTAGAATTAGTTGTTTGGGTTATACCCTACTAATTTTTTCCTTTGTCATTCACCAAACCTTCACCATTGTCATTGTTCCTACCATTGATTCCAGCGCTATTATTATTATTTTCCCCAAGCAACCATTGGTTCATTTATTTCATTAATTTCACTAATATTTGCTAGAACTCACATTGACTCTGTTGCAACTCATGCTACCCTTTAGCCAAATAATTTAATATTTCCCTAGTGTTGGGTTCATGTGGTTCTCTATCACCCATTTTTACACATGCAAAGGGATCTAATTTTGGTTGTTTCTCAATGCTTTCATTGGATTTTTTTTTCCTTAAATTATAATGATGGGTATATGACTACATTACTCATTTAGCATGTTGTCATTCACTTGTTTTTTTCCTCACAAACCCCTTTAGGATGGCAGGATTCACTACTGTGATACCGCTGTAATATGCTGCCCTATTTTTCATTGGTTTTTTTTGTCTTTTATTTTGTGTTTTTACAATATTTTTGATGGTTTAAAAATGGAAATATAGTTTAAAAATAACAATAACTTGCAGCAATAAAATACTCAGAAATTTCATAGTTTTCCAATGTTGCAACAAGCAAAAAATTATAGATTTGTATTGTATTTAAAATATTAAAATTTTCTCAATTACAACAACACAATTCATAAAATATCATTACATATCTAGAACCAACATACCCAAAAAAAATTACAACTTTGACAATGTGTTGTACTTGAAACCAATGAACTAGAAGTGGGAAGATGAGGGATTTGGCCTTCGTAAATTGTTGCCTCCACTCCTAATGAAGTTGTTGAGTATTCCTTAGCCCTAGGTGCCACATTTACAACAATTCCCAACTCCAAACCCTAAGCACCCTCCTTCCAAACCCACATGCCCTCTTGTGAATGGTACAACCAGCTTGAGCAAAGGTATGACCAACAAAAGGGGGTTTACAATAGCAAGAACCTCTAAACTATCTTCCTCCAATCCGAATTGATGAATGGACTTTGAAATACAAGCTCCAATGGTTGAAGAAGAGAATAAATGAACACCAATGTAGCCCAACTGTGATCTTTTTATGAAACCACTGATATATTTTCCAGATTGTGTCTCTTAGCAATGTAGAGAATGTTGTTTGCAAGGGATTTCATTCTCACAAACCCTGAGAAGAATGAACTCTAGGAACAAGAGAAAACCAATATTCAATCCAACATAAAATAATAATGAGCTCCAAGAGCCCTTTTATAAATCTCTCCAAATCCCATGACCCCCTCTTGGGAAATAAAATAATTTTCTTTTTAAAATAAAACATCTCCTTATGACTCCCTAGGCACTAAACTTTAAGCTGTAACATTATTTACTTTATAATTTTCCCTTATGTCTCCCATGGTCCTTGTAATAAAGTAACTTTATAAATTAACATAAGTTAAATATTTAATTTGACTTTAATAACTTTATGTTATTTTAAATAATTGCATCGAACCAATTAAATATTGAAATATGGATATCAAATGCTCTCATTGGCACTACTAAAAATAGCAGGATGACAACTAGCTCTGTCGGTACCAAAAACTGACTTACTAAAAATATTATGGGAGAAAACTCTAAAAACACTACAAAAAATGGTAATACACAACTCCCAACACCATGCTAGATAAATTCTCACCAAAGTTCCCTAACCAAACCTTGTTAGCCTACGAATTAACTTTACCAAACTGCTGAATAGGCTAGGAAGGGCACATTACAATAAAGGGAGTGTAGCAAATCCTATAGAAACAATAGGCTTATTGAGGCTAACTATTATCCATTGGCTATCAAATCCATTACTATTGTTGATACTTAAAAAAATTTATCTAGGAAAGCAACGTCCTATGGGAAGCTTTACAATTGTGGGACTACAATTGTTTTCTGTGAAGTGACCTTCAAGATTTTAGAAGCTAGCTCTTCAAATTCTTTTGAGGAGAAAAGAGCAAAGAAGGAAAAGAAAGAAAAACTGAAATGAAATTCTAACTAAGGCGATGCACCAAAATTACTTGTGTGTTCATTCCTTACTTTTGTATATTATTGATTAAAACCTTTAAAATATTATAAACAATTTAAAGGAGAATATGCATGATTTAAAACTTGCAATACTAGCAAAATTTCACACTATAGAAGAAAAGAACAAAAATAACAAACAACTATTGATTCCACATAATTTGACATGGAACACCACATCCTCTTCATTGTTGGATGGAGAAAAAATACAAAGGCCTAAACAAACAGTATAAACCATTCAATCCTTCATGTGAGGGTCACCTGCTGAGGTCTTAGAATGAAAGCAAGAGCTATTGCTATCTCTATTCAAATCTAAAATTATTACAATTTTGTTCTTTGGTAATGGTTATCAAAATTAACTTTGAGAACCCCTACAAAATATGAAACTCTTGAATATATAGACCCAATGGCCTTGCATGGCTAAGGTGTTTTAGAAAAATAAAAAATGACATTTGGAGTGCTACAAGATACCTAGAGCCTCCCACTCATTCTCATGATGAAGTTGCAATAACTAAAAGGGAGTGTTTTGGCTCACACACATGAACGATCTACAGATCTCGGATATAAGGCTACCTTAACGCCCAATAATCTCTTGATGCCAACACGTGCCTCACTTGAAATACTCCTGAAGTCTCTATTGGAAATGGGTCCCACCCTTTCCAACCAATGACACATCATTTTCCTGCGAAGGGAAAGCCTATACTCTTGACACATGTGATGATGCCACATGGAAGTATGTGCTCGCTTTTAAGCTCCATTCATTTCTTATGTGTCAACAGTTTCAAAGCCACTATGTGGTGTCTTGGTGCTATCCTTGGAGAGAGTTGAGCATTGCTTATGGTGAATGAGTGTGGGGATGCCAAATGTCGCAAGTGGGAGGAAGTTGGCACTTAGTCAAATTTTACAAAGGGCCTAGGGGAAAGAGATGGTCAATATAACACACCTGACTCACACAATTGTATCCTAATGAGACGCTAATTCCTATAACCCAAAATCATGGATTGAATCCATAGTTATAGCAACTTGCAAGGGGAATTCACCTACGGATGAAGAACCCAAAACCTTTAGTTCATGTCAAAAGAAGTAAAATTGTAAAAGGGAAGCCTTGTAAAACTTACAACTTCTAAAGGGTGGCCTTTAGATGCATCCATTCATCTTGTGAAGGTTGATGTTTCTTTCTTAGAGATTTGAAAGATTTGTCTAGGATTATTATCTCCTTAAAGGAGAAGCTACTCAAACCTTGTATAATATCCCACATCTGAAACTCGAGCTGGGAAATGGGTTGTAGAATAACCTCCACTTCGAAGATATTCAGTATTTGACTTAGGTCTGCAAAGACAATCTGATCACTCTACTTTGCGACTAGCAGCCCCTTGATCTCATCCTCAAAGAGGACCCTATTTTTGGAGAGGAATGGGGAGTGGATTCCTAATTATTCCAATTGTTCGATGTGTCCCTTAATTTCTCAAACCACTCGCTCTAAGGCATCCAGAAATGCATTGCATTTTGATGTTTCTTTGTCACAACTCAAGAATTCATTAACTTTGGCATTTGCCTACCTTTGTTTGGAGACCTTGACTACCTAGAGTGTCTCATTCATTGCACTATACAACTTCTCAACTAGAAGTTGTGAATCTTGAACCTTTGGGGAGATGAAGGTGAGGGCTTTCTCCAAATACATGCTCACTTTTGCGCTTAATCACTATGATTCAATGATAAATCCAAGTGTTGGCTTCAAGTGTGACACCACAATTTTATCCTCTCCCAACATGATACATACAAATATTGGATCATTGGGAGAATTTCTTCCGTCTATAGGTGGGCAGTAAGGTCATTCTTTAACTATTGAATTTCCTG
The DNA here is from genome assembly GCA_007258455.2 of Sequoia sempervirens. Classification (NCBI taxonomy): domain Eukaryota; kingdom Viridiplantae; phylum Streptophyta; class Pinopsida; order Cupressales; family Cupressaceae; genus Sequoia; species Sequoia sempervirens. The sequence continues at coordinate 28,597 of VDFB02365672.1, read as the reverse complement.
GTCCCTGGCCTAGGACTCTTGCTATATTTTTTGTTGCATCTATTGTTGTGCACTCATGGAGTCTTAAAAACTCTTTTGGGCCTATACACTCTCTACTTCCTTTTGTTGCAGCTTATTTTCTACAAACTATTTTTCCTTATTCACAGCTTCTATCTCAACTATCAGCTCTGCTACCTGCACTTGCAACTGGGCTCTTTGGTTAGCTTCCAATTGGAAGCTCTTAGTAGTGACATGACTTGCAAATAAAATCTCATTTTTGTGAGCTTCACTTCTTTGTCTTTAGCCTCTGCATTGATGCATTCAACTGTGGCTTTCATTTTTGCAATCTCTTGATCTTTCTTCACCAATCAACGATCCTACTTAAGGTAGTCTATCCTGACATCCTTATGTGTCTCCTCCATTAATTCCACTTTGTCAAGTGGTCTTACTAGCTAAGATTTAGGTCAACAATGTAGGTTTAGTAATCCCTAGGTAGTATCTTCTCTTAAACTTTATACACCGTGGGCATCTTGTGGGTGAACATCAAAGAATGATGTGTCTGATCAAAGAAAAGTTTGTATACGTGGCACCATTGGATCCTTGGCTACTTTTTTTATTTTATCAACTTAGGCCTCTTAGGATTTCTTTATAGTCTCCAACTGCTGGTGGAACTACTCTTAAGATTGAATAATTTCTTTTGAAGGGGAATCCTTGTGGCAATTCGAAAGGAATGGTCACTTGTTGTGAAGCAATGAACAGTGTTCTTCCTAGGATGAGCTAGTGAGTGAGAAATGTAGAAGGTGAAAAAGGTGAGAGGTTGTGGAGAGGGATTTGAGTGATTGCACCATGATGGATGTTTGTGTAGTGGATGGAGGTAGAGGGATGGAAAATAGTGCAATCATCATGGATGATAGGGTGGTGACTAGGGTGGATATGGAAGACGACATTGAAGGAGTGTAGAAAGAAGATGCAGGAGAAAGAGTAGGGGAGAAAGACATACCTCATGAACAAAATCCAAGGGGGACCATGCAACAAAAAGAGGTAGTTGTGTCACAACAATAGGCATTGGCATCTAACTAGAAGGTTTTGAAGCTACAAAAAATTAAATTGCCTCCCCTATTCTTGTATTTCATGCGACTCCTTTATCAACTCCAAGGCCCAACAAATCATTGGGTCTTCTATGGTCCACTTGAGGTGGCACCTAAATTCCTTGTCCTTGTGACCCCAAAGTGCCACCCTAATAGCCCATCTTTTCAACTATGGTTTCCCTTGAAGTGTATTTTTTCTTTGTGGTTTCACTAAAATCACATGGTAGTGCAAAGCCAAGGGGTGCCCTAGAATCTATATCCTCTTCCTCAGTTTTCCCTTTTGTCTCACCCACTCCTCCTTTCATAATATTTTTTCTCCTTTTTTGTTGGGTCTCAAAGGGGGAAGTGGAGGGTTGCACCTTGGTGTCAGGTTCGGTGGTCCCAATTCCTTGTTGCCCCCTAGTGGCCTATTGTTGTTAGGTTGTTGCATGGAGGGGAAGAGACCATGTTGAAGGCATCTGAACTTCATAGATCTCCTCCTTTTCTGAGGGGATCTCTTCTTCTTCTTCTTAGACTAAATCCATTTCATCATCCCGAGCCTCATCTTTGTGGTATTCATCCCAAATCTTTTCAAATTGGTCATTAGTGTCAACCATATCCAACCCAAAGATTAATGCCAACACAAATAGGGTGTCCTTCATATATGGCACCTTAAATCTTGAGAGAATGATGGGCAGGGGTGACACTTTCACATAATTGGTGTGGAGAGATAAGTTCAATAAACCTAGTTTCTGCTCACAAGTATCCCATACTTTCCATAGGCTCTCTTTTTCACAAAAGTCCACATTGGGGTTGAGGAGAAGATAAAGCATCTTTCTGAATTTTACTACATTGCTCTCCACGTTCATGTGGTTGCCTTGATAATGCTAGCATCGACATCATATTTTTTTACACAAAGAGCAATGATATTTGTGCATGGGTGTACAAAGGGAACCATATATTGTGCTATAGTAGAGCTCCATGACTTGAAGCCAAAGGATTGAAGCTCACCCTTACGGTCCTTTTTTATCATGTGGGCATGAGCGACCTCTCTTAGGGTTTTTGGACTCTTAGCTAATTTGGGATCAAATATCCCATCTGCATAGTTGAGTACCAATGTGTGGTTGCTAGAAGGTCCCTTTGAAACACTTTTCACATTTGGTGTGATGGGATTTGGCAATGTAGGAGCTGATGTATATGATTTTATTCCTAAAAACTGAGGAGGAAGCTCTCCAATTATCATTGAATCATGAGATCTTGTCTTTTTGAATGCCTACGAACAAACGAAGACCCAAAAGGCTTCATCTTTACACTCTCCTCAAAATATCCTTCATTTTTTTTTAAAGTGCTAACTTATTGAATTCTTCTTGCAATTTTGCACTCAATTTTCTCAATTCTTTGTTGAAGGTTCTCTATTTGGCTTAGTTCTCTTTGAAACTCTTAGAATGTTAAAATGTTTCACTTGAGGAGGAGTAGGGTATTTATCATTTATTACTTTTAATGCAATCACTACACAACCTTTTGGGTTTGTTTCCTATTAATGAAAAGGATGACACACATGCTTGCAAAACCACTACTGAAAGATTTGGTAATTTTTTTATGAGAATTCATGCAATTTGGGGCACTCTGATCATTAATTATAGAGAGTGGTGGTAGATAACCGTTTTTCATAGATGATTTCAAAAAGATGGGAGCCAAGGTGAGGACACTTAGCAATGACCAAAGGGATGGAAACAAGTTGTGTTAGTGACACTTATTAGCAAAAAGAAAAAAACTAGAAAGGGAAACTAGCTAATTATGTACAAGGAAAGCCAATAATTTAGTTGAAATGCTTCAAGTGGATTTCGTTAACCAGGATCTCTAAGGCATTGCCTTCTATGTCTACCAACTCAAACACATTGCCTTGCCTACTGCTGACAATACACAAAGTCCTCTCCATAATGAGTCAAATTTTGTATGTTGATCTAACCTTGTGGCCCTTTCCTCATATTTTAAACCCAAGTCTCTAGGCTTGAAGCCTAGGTCAGAGCCCTTCTTGTCAAACCATCTCTTCACCACTTGTTGACTGTTGAACATAGAATCATTAGCTTGCTCTCTCACTTCCTAAAGGCTCAATAGCTATGCTAACCTGACTTTCATTGCTCCATTTTCTTCTATTTCAAGAGCTTTCAATAACTATAAGGTAGGGATTTCCATCAAAATGGGCATGACCACTTCTTTCTCATAGACTAGCTCATAAGTGGATGTCTTTAGGATATTATTGAGAGTGATTATATTGGTCCACAATGTTGTCTTTTGATGTTTATTCCACTCCCTTTGTTGATCTTAATTGGATTATAATTGAAAATTTAAAAGCACCTCTACATTCTTCCTTGAGGTTTTGACATTAGGAGAGTTAGTTCTACACCTTAGCTTTCCTTACAAGTGGTATCAGAGCCTAGCCAATTGTGTTATCCTTGTGGGTACGTTGGGTTTTTTTGTGTCAATTTCTATTCAGTGGGAGTCTTGTAGAAGTTTGGTAATTCGAATTATAGGTTAAGATGGCAAGCACGTCAAGAAAGATTGAAATTGAGAAATTCAATGGAAGCAATTTTGAGTTGTGGAAACTTAAAATGGAAGATATGTTGGTTGATCATGATCTTTGGATTGTTGTGTCTGGAACGAAGCCTACAGGCATGAAGCAAGAGGATTGGGACCTTGCAGATAGAAAATAAAAGGGGCTGATAAGGCTCTGTTTAGCAGACTCTGTTCATGTGAATGTTCATGAAGAAAAGACTGCATCTTCCTTGTGGAAAAGACTGGCAGCTATTTATCAGGGCAAGTCCTTGGTGAATAAATTGTTCTTGAGGAAGAATTTCTACTCTTTGAGAATGCAGGAAGGAAGGTTCGTTGCTGATCATTTGAACGCTTTCAACATGTTGATTGCACAGTTAACATTTGTGGGTGTGAAGATCGATGAAGAAGATCGTTGTATGCTATTATTATGTTCTTTGCCAGATTCTTGGGATCACCTAGTGATGGCTATTAGGAGTACGACATCCACTTTTAAGATGGAAGATGTTGTTGCTTCTTTGTTATCAGAAGAGATGAGAAGGAAATATTTTGAGATGGTGAAGGAGGCTCTTGTTGTTAGAGGCAGATCAAAAGAAAAAGGCAAGAAGAAGGACAAGAAATCCAAATCCAAATTAGAGGGGAGATCAAAGTCTCCTGGCAAGAAGTCCAAGGTGAAGTGCTGGAATTGTGGGCAACCTGGTCATGTCTGAAAGGATTGTAAAGAGGAGAAAAAGAAGAAGAAGAAGTATTCTTCTGACAATGATTCTTCTCAGAGTGATGTAGATGCTTTCATTGCAGCCTTGGCTATGTAGGCATCAGATGATGTCTGGCTGATTGATTCTGAAGCATTTTTCCACATGACATCTCATAGAGACTGGTTCACGAAGTATGAAAAATACGATGGTGGAAAGGTGTATTTGGCAAGTGATTCATCTTTGGAAATAGTTGGTCGTGGAAGAGTCAAAATTCAATTCCCTGATGGAAGAGCGAAGGGAATCAATAATGTAATGCATATACCAGGTCTGGCTCGAAATCTACTTTCTATTAGTATGCTGAATGATATTGGAGTGCAAGTCACATTCTCTAGAAATAGCTGCAAGATGACTAGAGGCTCTATGGTGCTAGCAAGGGGTGCTCAAATTGGTACCTTGTATAAGCTGGATGCACTTGTTGTGCAATGCAATAGTGTCTTTGCCAAGTCACAGAAAGCTACTCATGGGGGAAAAGAGGAAGAAGTTCCTGGTAGTGTAAACTCTATGGAAGTTAAACTTCCAGTAGAAAAGACTATGCTCTAGCATCATAGTCTAGGCCACATTCAATAGAAAGGTTTAAAAACCTTGAAGAATAAAGACCTGGTTGAGGGGCTTGATGATTGTAATCTTGAATTCAAGTTTTGTGAACATTGTATATATGGTAAACAACACTGTGTTTCATTTTATTCCAGTCCTCACAAATCTTCTAGTTTGCTTGATTATATACATTCTGATGTTTTTGGTCCAGTGAATGTTCCTTCTTTGTCTAAGTCAAGGTACTATGTATCGTTCATTGATGATTATTCAAGAAGAGCATTTGTTTATTTTTTGAAAATTAAATTAGAAGTGCTCAGTCGGTTTAAGGAATTTAAGAGCCTTGTAGAAAATCAGACTGGAAGAAAAATAAAATGTTTAAAGACTGACAATGGCAGTGAGTTTTGTCCTAATGATTTTGAGAGGTATTGTAAAGATCGTGGGATTAAAAGACATAAAACTACACCTTACACTCCACAAAAAAATGGAGTTGCAGAAAGGTTCAATAGGACAGTGATGGAAAGAGCACGAAGCATGTTGAGCAGTGCTGGCTTGGAGGAGAAGTTCTAGGCTGAGGTAGTTGCTACATCATGTTACTTGACAAACCGTTCTCCTAATTCTGCTCTTGTTGAGAAAACACCTTTAGAAGCATGGTCTAGTAAGAAGCCCTCTTTAAGACATATTCATGTTTTTGGCTGTGAGGCATATGCATATGTGTCGAATGAGAAAAGATCTAAATTGGAGAAAAAGGTTGTTAAATGTATTTTTATTAGCTATAGTGTTGGCATAAAAGGATACAAGCTTTGGAATCCTGATATGGAGAAGGTTCTATACAATGTAAGTGTTATCTTTCATGAGTTGAAGCCTTCTACCTTGGATCTACAATCAGAGACAAAATCAGAAAACAAAAAGGATGTAGTTGAAATTCCTCCGACACCAAATAAAGAGGAATTGAAAATTCAAAATGTACCTGAAACTAAGGAGAGCTCAAATAGTTCTGAGAGTTCTGAAGAAGAAGAACCTCAGCCTCAACAAGTGAGGAGGTCAACTTGTGAAAGAAAGCAACCTGATAGGTATGGGTTCTCTTTGATAGATTCTACTTGTGCCTATGCTTTAATTTCTAGCACTGATGAGCCTAGGAATATGAAAGAGGTATTTAAATGTATGATTCAAACTCTTGGTTGGAAGCCATGAATGAAGAAATGGCACCATTAGAAAAGAATGACACTTGGAGTTTCATGCCTTGCCAAGGCAAAAAAGTTGTGGGCTGAAATGGGTATTTAAAAAGAAGAAAATAGGTAGATGATGTGGAAAAAACAAGGCAGGTTGGTTGTTGGTTTATTCCGAGGTAGAGGGAATTGATTATGGGAAAATTTTTTCCTTTAAGCTGATGTCCATTAGATTTCTTTTGTCACTTGCAGCAGTGTATGACTTAGAGATTGAATAGATGGATGTGAAGACAACATTTCTTCATGGTGATCTTGAAGAAGAAATTTATGTCCCAGCCTGAGCACTTTGTGGAGAAAGGTAAAGAAAACTGGTTTGCGAGTTAAAAAAATATTTGTATGGATTAAAGATCTCCTAGAATGTGGTATCGAAGTTTGACACTTTTGTTTTTTCATTTAGGATTTGTAAGATCAAAATCTGATCATTGTGTGTATTACAAAGCTGAAAGTGATCAAGTTCTTATTATTGCTCTCTATGTTGATGATATGTTGTTCATAGGCAATAGTAAGTTAATGATTTCTTATCTTAAGTCTCAGTTGTCTACAAATTTTGAAATGAAAGATTTTGGTGCAGCAAGGTATATTCTAGGAATGGAAATAACCAGGGACAGGAAGAGTAGAAAACTTTGGCTCAGTCAAAGTAAGTATATCAAGACTATTCTAGAGATATTTTGTATGACTGATTGCAAGCAGCTAGTTGTTCCAGTTTTGCAGGGAATGAAGCTTTCTGTTGAAGATTGTCCAAAATCTCCTACTGAGATGGAGGACATGACCAGTGTGCCTTATGCTAGTGCGATTGGCAGTCTAATGTATGCAATGGTCTATACAAGGCCATACATTGACCAAGCAATGGGAGTACTTAGTCGGTTTATGGCTAATCCTGGAAGGACACATTGGGATGTTGTGAAGAGAGTGTTTAGATATTTGAAGGGCACTTCAAGATATGCTTTGTGTTACCATGGGAACTTGGTTGAATCACAAAGGACTCTCAGTATTCGAGGCTATGTGGATTTTGATTGGGCAGGGGACATTGACAGCAGAAGATCCACCAGTGGATATATTTTCATGTTGAATGATGGTGCAGTGAGTTGGATGAGTAAGCGGTAGGCTATAGTCGCTTTGTCCACTACAGAGGCAGAATACATGGCAGCAACACATGCCTATAAAGAAGCAATCTGGTTAAAACATTTGTGCTCTAACATTGGTTTTGATGCAGGGAAAATAACAATTTACTGTGACAGTCATAGTGCTATTTGTTTGGCAAAGAATCCTACTTTCCATGCCAGGATGAAACATATAGATGTACAGTATCATTTTGTATGAGATATGGTGGAGGATGGAAAGGTCTCTTTAGAAAAAGTGGATACTCTAGAGAATGTTGCAGATGCATTGACGAAGCCAGTGAGCATAGAAAAGTTCAGGTGGTGTGCCAATTCGATGGGCCTTAGTGCCCATGAATTTTAGTAGTTTTGTTGTGCTCTCAAGGTGCCTGTGTGATCTTCGTCAAGTGGGAGTTTGTTGGAATTGTGTGCCTCAATCTCATAGGTTGAAACCTCTGAAAGAGAAAAGTCGGTGTGACATCCCTATTGTCTGGCCGACTAGTAGTTGTGCAACCTTGTGAAATGTTCAGGTCGTCGAGACCTTGTTGATGTCTTGCTGACTGAAGCTATTGTTGTGACTTGTGGTGTTTGGTGTAACCCTCTTCTGAGTGGGTTGATCTGGCTGACGATTTGATTCCTAGCGGATGTCGGGGAGACTCATGGCAACTGATGTTATCGGGGTGACTCTTTTCCGAAAGGTTTGCTTTCGGTATGAAGTCTTAGCGATGTGAGATGTCTCGCCGACAGTGTTACACTCGGAGTCATCGGGGAGAGACTTGAACACTCGGTAAGAGCTCTTGGAAATGGGTGTTTGTCTCGCTGATGCTTTGGCTGTTGTCAGTATGACTCATGGTGAAAGGTGGTCTCAGTGTAACATGGAAGCCTCGGTAAGAACTCTTGCCAACAGTTGGTTCTCTCGCCAATGGGTATGAACATTGGTGTGACCTCTTGGCGAAAGCGGTAAGTCTCACTGACAGTAGGAAATTTTGGTGTAGCATGAAGGCTTCGGTATGATCTCTTCACGAATAGAAATAGTCTTTCCGATGGGAATGCTAATGTCTAAGTGACTTTTGAACATCAGTATGATCTCTCACCGAATAGTAATAGTCTTTCCGAATAGCACTACATGTGGTGGTTATTGGTATGATGTCTTGGCGACAAGGGGAAGTCTGAGTGACAGTTTGTGAACTTGGTATAACATCTTTCCGATGGTGAGGACTCTTGCCAATAACTACAATCGGGTCTTGTGGCATCGGGGAGACATGGTTAGTGTCTCACCGACATACAAACACAGGTTGAACATTGTTGACCGATTGGAAGACTATCCTACATGGTGTGTCTTCAACCAATCAGAGAAGCCGAATAGGAACCATTGGAAGTTAGTCTGTTGTGGCCGTTTTGTGAGGAAGTTCAATAAACATGGACGACATGGATATACTCTGCAATTGCAAATGATGTTTGGTTAGATCAACAGTTAGTGATCAGTATTTGTGAATTCTAATCAGAGAGCATTATAACTGGAATGTTTCCTGTACAAGGTTGATCAAGAATTATGCTATTGTAAATTGACATTAGAGAGTGAAGCCCGTACTTTGTATGTAATTTCATTACTGTAATACAAAGGGGATTTTCTTGGTGTGGTGGGTTTTTCTCCTGTAGGGGTTTTCCCACATAAATCTGGTGTTCATCTGTGTATGTTCATTTCTCTATTTCTGCTATTTCTTTCAAGTGTATCTTAATTGGACTGTAATTGAAAATTTAAAAGCACCTCTACATTCTTCCCTGAGGTTTTGACGTTAGGAGAGTTAGTTCCGCACCTTAGCTTTCCTTACATTAGGGGGTTGAAATGTATATCCTGCAAGACTTTGTTGGCTTGGTATCCATTGACACAATTGAGGAGGATTTTGTCGAAGTTCCTTTTAAAAATGACTCCTTGAACTAGTGTATAAATAGATCCTTGTAGTGTGTAGAATTTCCTCTTGTGCACAGGGAGATCATTCGGATATCGAATAGTCTCTATAAAGTGAATCCTATCAGTGACCCAGAACCCAACAATTTCATACTAGGTAACCAAAAACTATCTCTAGTGCATCCTACTCATTTATCTGGGCATCCATGCATTGAGCCAAATATTCGTAAAGACACTCCCTTAGATAACCTTGGTCAGTCAAACTTCAACATCATATTCTAGGATCTTAGTGATCTAATTGGCTCTCTTGTTATTGATTTATCCCTCCATGACGTATTCTCTAATGTTGGGGTGCACCACATATACCATTATCTTACTCCCTACCAGAAAATGCCTAAACTTCTTGAGACCCTTGATAATGGTGATGGGATGCCTCTCAATGAAGTTATATTTAGTTTTATATCCCCGTAGGACTCTTGAGTAGAATTCAATGTGGTTCTCACCTTTTCTTTCATCCTCTTTCTGAGTCAACATGGTTGACAGACTATGCTCACTCCCATAAACAAGCATGAAAAAGTCCTTAGAGAATTTGGGACTAACTAGCACATGAGCATTGGATATTGCCTCATTGATCTTATCAAACATTATCCTCCCCTCAATGTTCCATTTGAAATCTTGGTCCTTCTTTAACATTAGGTTGATGGGCCTTACTATCCCCACAAATCCATATATGAACTGGTTGATGAAGTTGATATTTCTTAAGAAAGATTGGACTCCCTTTTTGTTTACTAGTAGGGGAAATTCCCTAATAGAATGCACTCTTTTTGGATAAATAGAGATACCTTCTTTGGGTACCACATATCCTAGTAACTTTCCTTGCTACACTTCAAGGACACATTTCCTGGGGTTGAGGGATACCCTAAACTCTCGGAATCTTTGAAAAATATTCTTCAAGTGATTAAAATGATCCTCCTTTTTTCTTGGAGAATACTTTGAGGTCATCTAGGTAGATGAGGATGATTATGTTGATTAGGCCCTGGAAGGCTATATTCATAGCCTGTTGGAAAGTAGCTCCTACATTAGAGAGGTTGAAAGGAATTTTTGCATACATGAAGCTTCAAACATACCTGGTTATAGCCTGAGAAACCATCAAGCAGAGAAAACATCTCTGCACCTGTAACTATCTGGAGAATCTACTCCATGGCAAGAAGGGGGTGGTGGTCTTTTAGGTACATCTTGTTCAAGTCCCTAAAATCAACACAAAGTCTAATTTTTCCATTTTCCTTTCTTACAAGAACAAGGTAGACACCCATGTTGAATGCTTGATGGGGTATATGATCCTCAAATAAATTAGTTTCCTCAACTCTTGAGCCATGAGAGACTCAACCTTTGGATTTATCAGCCTCTACCTTTAGTAGACTAGCTTAGCTTGCTCAACCAAATCTATTGTCCATTGGATCACCTCGCGGTCATACCCTTTCAGGTCATTATAGGTACACGCCACAACCCCTTCATAGTCATTGCAAAAGGATACCAACCAATCCTTATCTTTTTTGGAAACTTCCCTCCCCACTTTCAATTTTCTTCCACCTCCCACATCAAGTTTGAATTAATCACTTTGTTCACAGTAAACTTCCTTTTGTCATTCCTTGCATCATCAAAATCAAATAGGTTCTTTAGGGTGATCAGTCCCCTTAGAATTTTGTTGGTATTTAATTGTATTATTTGATCTTTGTAGGCCTCTTCAATCTTTGGCTACAACTACTCCATAAACTCGTATCAATGCTAGAGAAACATGGTAATCTGGGTATCATTCTTGAACACTTGCTAGTTCTAGTCATTGTCTATTTTAGAAAATCTGATAATCACCTATACCACATTCTCATTTGTTAGCAGATCAATTACTGGGTCAAAATGTGAACCAAGCACTATCATTCTTTTTTCTTCTGAATTCATATACCTTGGGATGATTTGCATATTGAAGTCCTCAAATGCTTTAATTAGATCCCACACCCTATGGTGGTAGGATCTCATGCATAAATTCTTTGCAATCATAGTTCCTCTTACTTGATTCACTACTAGTTCAGAATCTCTGAACACCTATAGTTGTTTCATACCCATGTATTCAATGAGGCTAAGGCCATGGACTAAGGCTTCATACTTAGCTTAATTATTTGTGCAAAAAAATTGGAAGTGGAAAGCTCTGAAATTTTATTTACCATACAAAGATACCAAACAAATGTCGACCCCAAAGCTAGTTTTTCATTTCACACCATCAAAATGTTGGGTCCAAAAGCTGGACTCATTTTTAGGTTCATTGCTCTGGTACTTCTTCATGATCTCGAGGATGATCTGATCTTCATCATGAATTATATGTTCCAAGATTGGTGACATCATAGTTTTTGAATGGATCATTCCTTGTAAATTCATTAACAAGGACCTCTTCTTTTAAGGTCTTGTTGTTAGCAACGCCTTCTTCAAGCATTTCTATGCTATACCTTTCTTTCTTCTAGAAAGATGTATGTGTTGACTCAAAATTAATCATGGCACCATCAATAATGTGTTCAAGGTGCAACATTTCTAAGAGTACCTTCATTTTTAAACTATATTTGGTCCTCAAGATCAAGTGGGACCAATCGTAAGACAAGTACCCACCTATCATGGCGGTGAAGTCCCCTGATAAGCATAGTCTTAATATTGGTGGAATGTTAATCACCACCACTTCTTGGGGCATTGTGATACTAGGACAATAATACAAGGTTATGGAAAGAGCCCTGATAACTCCTATAGTTTAAACCTTCCTCTTGTCCAACTGCATTACCCCTTTGTCTAAGGGTTCATATTGGAGTTGTAGTGCATCCACAATTTTCTTGGGCATCTTCATGGTGTTGATTTCGCAATCAATCATAAAATTATGCAACAACTTATTCCCCACAGTCAGTGTTAAATAAAAGGGGTGGGTTTTGTTTTACTTTCCCCTATTTTGGAGTTGATGAGTGTAGATGTCACATGGAGTTGTGTGTTCTTGCTAGTTTCTCTTTCTTTGGTTTGTGTTGGCTCCACTTCTGAGTTACCTTGTGTAGGCCTCTCTTGGTCCTCTAATACTTCCCGTAGTAGAGATTTATGTTTGGGGATTGATAAAACATCTCAAAGAGAAACATTATTTGGGGTGTTCTTCAATTTCTCAACTAGGTTCAGTAACCCCAGAGATTAGGCCTTAGGTTCTTTTGTTTTGTTATGTACTATATCACCTCAATTTTTATACATCAAGGGTGATGGCTGAGGACTTGAATTATTTCCAAAGGTCACCTTAGGCCTTGCAAAATATTTTTGGATTTTAGCTAACTTCTTCTTAGAGTGGGTATAGTAGTTTTATTGGACCTACAGGGCTTTCAACATAGGGGTCTCATTTGTAAAAATTGCATCCTCGTGTTTCAACCATGAGAAAAGTGCATGTTTTGGGGCTATCTCCTCTTCTTGATCTAGGAACATACCTTTCACTTGAGCCATCAAGATGATGTTCATGAAACCTAGAGACTAGAATCCATAAGGGGATGTGTGACACGAGGAAATGTCGGTGTGGGTGATTATGCTTAATTTATGATAAATTGAAGCACAATTTACCCAAATAAACCTGTGTTTCCCAAACAAAATCAGTCATATTGGAAAATTAAACTAAGCATTTAATTGAAATTGAAAGTTCCAAACTACACAAAAATAGTTAAATTCTTACTCTAACCCATTTGAAACTTATCCTGTTTTAGAATTGGTGTCGTGTTGATGTGGAACAAGGACCCTTTCCCAATCCCGGGATTAGTGAGCTTGTTTCAATTGATTCTATGGAAGAGAATCGATGAAACCATTGTGATTGATGTATGAAAACCTAGATTATGTTAATTTAAACATGATGCAAACTAAATTACCATGATTTTATGCTAGAAATGAACTAATTATGCAATTGCTAAGCCAATATAAGCTAATTCTAAGCTAAAATATGAAAACCCTAATATATATACAAACTAAGATGGATGCATGGAAGCCATTAATGGATGCTCTAAGCTACTATGTAATTAGAAATAAGCTAAACAAGCTAAAAGTGAGTAAAGGATGAGTGTGAGTGCAAGTGAATTCAACAGCATGAGTTTGCAATTGAAAGATGCATCCCTTTGTCTCCAAATAGTGTCCTATTTATAGGAGAGCAAATGAGGAATGGAGGGTTGAGATTGAAAAGATTAATCAATGGTCAAAGATGAAGGAGATGAGAGGCATGGATCATGGAATGCATGATGGGATTTTAATCAATGGATCACACTTGCTTCAAAAAAACACACTTTTGACCTGCTCACATAGGTCAAAGGTAACTTGTTTAAAAGGTTAAAGGTTAAAACTTGCACAAGAAGCTAAGTGAAAATATCCCTTTTTCAAATGATGGAGGAATAAGAATATTCTTTTGGAATATTCATTTGGGTGAGTATAAAAGGCATTTTGCAAATTAAAAGAAATTCTTAATTGTGCAAAAAGGGGATAAGGAATATTCCCTTTCTAGAGGAAAATTAGTTTAATTGATAATTAAACAAGGTTTAATCATGCACTTAGGGGATTTGGAGGAATAAAGTGTTATTTATTAAATTAAATAATTTAATAAATGGGGGAGAGAGATGAAATGATATTTAATTAAATAAATTAGGGTTATTTAATTAAATAAGATGACTTAGGAGATTAAATTAAATATTTTGATTTATTTAATTTAATGAGATGAAATGTTAGCGTGAAGGGGGGTGAATTAACCCATTTAAATTAATTAGGCTAATAGATGAAAATGATGCAATTAATTAAATTAGTTAGGTTAATTTAATTAATGAACCGAAAAGAGGATGGGTTAAAGAAGAAATGATGTTAGTAAATCTGTTTTTAGTGTATGATATCATCTAGTGATTCCCTACCCCCTCAAGAAATCAGTCATAAATTTTAAATTTTGGGTTGATTTCTCGATAAAGGTTAAAAGCTGCCCCAAGGGTCCAGAAAGGCTTCGGGATGTAAGAATTATGCTAAAAATGCAAAAAATGATGCAGAATTAGGTCCAGCTTGGAAAAATTGGTGAAAATGATAATAAACCCCATCTTGAAGGTGAAATTAGGGAAAAAAAAACCTAATTTTCTAGCTTAAATAAGCCAAGAAGGGTCACTTTCAATTCATTTGTGCATTCACACTTAAGAGATTCTTGCTATTTTGAGCTCTAACCCTCTGAAAAAATGGCGCAATGAGAGCTTCCCAGGCACATCTCTAATTGAGTTCAAGAGTTCCAATGGCTTCCAGGCACAGGACCACCGGTACATAACTCCAAACTTGATTTGAAATTTGACTTTTGGATGCATTTATTGCGCTTTCAAATTTAAACTTTAGCGGCATCACTATATAGCGATGTCCAAATTGCAATTGGTGATGTTGAAATAAATTATAGTGATGTATATTTATATGGTGACACTAGTCACGATTTAAAATTAGGGTATCTAATTTTAAATTCTAACGCATGCTTATATAGGGACACTTTAGTCAGTTTAAAAATTAGGGTTAGGGTTTGCCAAAGATTAAATCACTACGCCTGTGTATTTGGTGACACATTTTTTTATTTGCATTTTAAAATGCTTTCAGGCATCACAATTTGAAATTTGAAAATAGTGACGCTTTTGTGATTTCTAAGATGTAAATTCCAAATTCATTCAAATTTTCTCAATTTCCTAAAGTCGTGCACTTCATGGATGCATGAGGTCTTTCCATCGCTAATGTTGCATGAACATAGGTCCACCATGTTAGAGAGACTAGGTGATCTGTCAAAGTTACACTAGGAGAATTTAGAAGAGATCGGCCTTTGGTATGTCACGTATGTGCTTGTGATCTAGACACATCTTGCTATGATGACTACTCTATGTGAGAGATGGCATAGTGAGACTTCGTCCTTCCACCTTCCAACAGGCGAGGCGACGGTGACCTTGGAGGATGTATGGCACATCTTGCATTTTTTTATACATGGTGATCATGTGATCTATGATGTTGAAGTTGGATTTGATGCCTGCCTTGAGGTTATGGAGATAGAGAACATTGTTTTATCTACATCATAGATCAACCTCGAGTCATATAGAGATCACATTCCTACCTTCTGATATTACAACCATCATTTTTTGGTTTGGTTGCTCTTGACAGATGCGGCAGAGGATTCAACCCAGGATGGGGCTTGGCATGGCATCAAATTCTCTATACGAGGACACTCTTTGCATGGGGGACCGTGATGTTGGCCTCCCTATATCATGATTTGCATGATTTTGTGTACTATGATGGGAGGGCCATTGGTGCAAGGGTGACTTTGCTTCATATTTGGGCATGGGAGCATATCACCATGCTTTGACCTATCATTTAGATGGCAGATATCGAGCCAGATGATCCTGTGATTTGGTGGTACAGAGGTGCTATTACATTGAGGCACATTGAATAGATTGGGCTCCTGTATTGGCGACGAGTCATTGATGATATGACAGTTTTCCACTAGCATCCGTGGCTACAGATGCCACCATGGTTTGATAATGTGCAATAGTTATACTTGCTAGGAAGACCCGATATATGCAGGGTCATGAGCACACTATTATTGAGAGATATTTATCAGGCATAGTGGCTCGACAGTTTAGAGAGATTCAAGACAGGCTAGATGATGGTTATAGGGCCATTTTTTCTAGGTCAACCAGAGAGGTTCCCACATGGGGATCGACCATTCCAACTCTTGAGGCAGTTGAGAACTTTAAACAATTAGCGACTTAACCTTGGGCCTATGATCAGGGTCAGGCAGTAGCACAGACTATGTCTACATATGATGCTTGGTTCATACCTCCACGACGTTTGAAAGATTTGGTGGGTGCTTCTCCATCAGGGAGACCTAGAGGTAGGGGCAAGAGGCAGAGGATAGGGTCAGGCCAACCAGCATGGCCAGGATGGTCAAGTTATGGGGGCTCTATCAGTAAGACAACAACCTCCTCAATAGTAGGGTGGACATTAGGGACCACAACGACAGGTAGCACCACCACCGCCACCATTAGATGTGAGAGATGCTCAGATTCAGTAGCAGGTGCAGATTATGATCGATAAGCGGGATTAGGCCAGCCAACAGATTTTGGGTATTACTGTTGAGCAAGACTAGGCACGAAAATAGGTAGTTTCCATCACGACTAAGAGAGATTAGGCATTACAACAAGTATAGGTTGTGACCACATAGAGAGACCAGGAGGTTGCCAGGCGCCAACAGATAGAGGCTATGATGGTGGCTACTCATGGTTGGATTATTTCAGCGAGGTTATATAGAGAGGTTGTTATAGAGGCTACATAATATAGACAACATTACCACCGAGATGTACCACAGACACTTAGACAACCTAATTTTTCATAGTGTAGTGATGCACGATAGAGAGCCGAGGATTAGCCTGAGAGGCAGGCCGGAGAGGGTAGCAGCCATCAAGGCTAGCTATTGTGTATAGACACTTTTTGATTTTGTTTCCCCATTCTTTACCATAGATATACATTCATGGGCTCATTTTTTATAGCCTTGTGGATATTGTATTTTTTATTGTTATACATACATTGATCTAGATTTTGTACCTTGACATTCATTTTTGATATATATGTGATACAGATATAGATGATTCTATATGATGTGATGTGTTCACTTTATTTCATGCTTATGGATGCATATGATATGAGATGCTTATATTATGTATGGGTGCACTCTACTTAAGTCTATATGATATGTGATGATCATGATGTATATGTTCTTTTTCAATATCTTTTCATGATATGTTATGGAATGAATGATATGTGATGCAAATGATGTGGATGTATTTCTTTTTGTTTATTTTCTATTCAATTTTATGATGATGTATGCATATGGATGTATGGATGCAAATGATAATGCAATAATTTAAGAGGCTTAAAATAATAATTCTATATTATTCATTGCAACTCAAATGATAATGCAAAATGTATGATGTGATATGCAATGATTATGCTGATGGATGTTTTATGATTATGATGTGATTATGAGATGTATGTATGCTAATGGTTTGTGGATGCAAGGTGGATGCATTTATGATGTTTTTTTTACTATCATGATACCAAGTTAGCACAGAGAGAAGATAAAAGAAATAAAGAATGAAAGACCATTGATTTCGATGATTACTTCAAAAGATCCAACAAGTCCATGATCCATCGAGACTTTATTAGAGATGGTGATGAGACAATGCAAAATGAGGATGAATGCAGGATGAGTTGCTCACACTTTGGGATTGGGATTTTTCGTCATTCCATATTGTTTGATATAACACATAGACATGATGCATCAAGGTATTGATAACCAGGACATCGTTGTATCTAGTGTAATGGACTTTGACTTGACAAATAGATAGGATAGTTCTTGTTCACACCTTGACATACAAAAACCTCATTGGAATGCAAGTTAGAAACTTAGAATATATTAGACCAAAGTATACGCAATAGTCAACAATGTACTCCAAACAACCTTCCTACACACAACTAAGCAAGTATGTGCCAAGATTATTTTACAAGAGTATCCACAAGCACATCAAATGAAAGATAATGATCGATGCCTCATTCCTTTCTCTATAAATCATTTTGATAGACACCATCGAGAGGTCCTCAGAATGGGTCATTAAGATAAATCATAAGAAAAGATCTAAGACAAATAGTTAGTATTATCCATATCTCTTGCCAGTTTAAGTTTAGCTAAGGTGATATCTAATACTGATGTCCATCGTAGGAAGGATACATCCTAAGACATGTTGATCAAAGGTTGTTTGATCTTAGGATGATGATGTTAAGATGAGTTGTTGATACAAACTTCACTGACACATTTACCTAGATCTAGACTTTAG
Organism: Sequoia sempervirens; assembly: GCA_007258455.2. Taxonomy (NCBI): domain Eukaryota; kingdom Viridiplantae; phylum Streptophyta; class Pinopsida; order Cupressales; family Cupressaceae; genus Sequoia; species Sequoia sempervirens. The sequence continues at coordinate 10,547 of VDFB02365672.1, read as the reverse complement.
ATTTTAACAATTAGGTTCTCACTTTATGACTTGTTATGCCTTCTTTCTACTTGTTTTGACAAAGGGTGAAGGTGACAATCAATTTATTATGGGTGAAGGTTTATTGCAAGTGAAAGCGATATGGAGTGGATGGGTTTTGGATTTTCTGAGAATATTTCAATGTTTTTGGTATTTTGAAATGTTTTGAGGTTGTCTTTGGTCTTTTTTAAAGGTTATATGAATGTTTTGGGCTTTTTGGTTATTTGAGGCTATTTAAGGTTTTCCAATTTTCAAATGTTTTTGGTTTTTTTTTTCATTTTTTGAATGTTTTGGGGGTTTTCCCGATATTTGGGTGTTTTGGATTTTCCGAGATATTTGGATGTTTTTGGATTTTTGAGTTTTACGACCAAGAACCTAACCTAAAGACCTATCCTAGGGGTCTCAGGGGTTGATCAAGGATAAGTCTTGCCTACATTATACATGCAGAGACCACGTAGTTTTACTGACTCGACCTATTAAGAAGATGAAGATATGAACAGTGATGGAAAAGTCAGTTTATTATGACGGACTCCTAAAGGACTGACCTAGGGTGTCTCAGGGGCACATCAATGATGGCCTTTCCTAAGTTCAAGCTCAAAGACAACGTAGTTCGATAGGGGTAGAGCTTTTTGGGATTTTCGATTTTCAACCTTTTTAGGGATTTTGAATTTACAATTTTCTAAATGTTTTTGGATTGATTTTAGTTGTACAAGATTTTGCAAATGTTTTTGGATTTTATGATGACCGTTTTACGATTTTTTTTTGTATTTTCCAATAATATTTCCGATGACCTCAAGATATACAAGAACCCGATATGATCCACAACGAAGTGCACCCAGCATGATATGTTAGACTTCTTCGATAAAGGCATGACAAGCTGACCTTTGGAATATGCCAATTAGTACTAAAGGGATTCATGATACCTCACAATCTCAAGCTATGATAAGGAAACAGATGATGGATGAATGGAAGTGCAAAGAATGATGGGCACAAAGAGCCAAATAATAGATGGAGGTGCTTTATTTATGCAAGGTTCCTGTTTTCCAAGTTTTCACCAAGGTACTTTGCATGAAGTGCCATCAAAGTGGTTTTCACTAGAGGACAATTATTTTTCTTTAATTTTTTCAATCTTTTTTCTCTTTTTTTTTGGATTTTGATCATTTTTTAATTTTTTTGTATTTTCTGATTTTACACCCTTCAAGATTAGGCATAATTTTTTTTTAGATGCAAGTTGTTGGTTGTCTCCTGCAAGGTTTCACCTTTAGGTGTTGACAATTGGTATGCTCCTGATCCATATCTAGTTGTGACTATGAAGGGACCCAACTCAGTCAGGTTCAAACTTTCCTTTACTGTCCTAATTTAGAATGTTCTTTTGATTCTACTTCAGGACAAGATCCCCTACTTGGAAAGATCAGCATTTGATCCTCTTGTTATAGCTTTGTTACTGTTGGTTTTGATACACTTGCAAATGATTGAGGGTGTCAAGGCGATGCTCATCCAAGAATTCTAACTCATTCAACCAAGACACTTTGTATTCTTCCTTAGTTATCAAGCTCTGTAATGACACTCATAATGATGGGAGCTCAACCTCAATAGGTAGGATGGATTTTGATCCATAGACCAGGGAGAAAGGGGTTGCACCTATAGGAGTGCGGATACTTGTTCGATAAGCCCAAAGAGCAGGATTTAGTTGTAGATGTAGTCACGACCAACTTCATTGACCGTTTTCTTCAGGATTTTCAAGATAGTTTTATTGGTAGCCTCATCTTGGCCATTGCCTTGGGGATAATACAAGGTAGAGAATTGGTTTTGGATATTGAATTTTTGGCACAACTCTTTCACATCCTAATTCTTAAAGGGTGTTCCATTGTCTGAGATTAGGGTTTGTGGGACACTATAATGGCAGATAAGGTAGTTTAGGATAAACATTGCAATTTGTTTCCCCATTATGTAGGTCATAGGAATAGCGTCCACCCACTTGGTAAAGTACTTAGTGGCAGTTATGATAAACTTGTGGCCTTTGGATGAGGTTGGAGTCATTTTTCCTATGAGGTCAAGCCCCCACTATGAAAAAGGCTAGGGTGTGATCATTGGTTGCAACTCTTGAGTTGGAGCATGAATCAAATCTCCATACTATTGACATTGGACACACTTCTGCACATACTAATGAGCTTCATTTTCCATGGTTGGTCAATAGTACCCCGTCCACAACAATTTCTTAGCTAATGTCATACTACTTGAATGGGACCCACATATGCCATTGTGTACTTCTGTTAAAGCATTTAAGGCATCCTCTTAGTTAAGGCATTGTAGTAATGTCCCTTTGATGCTTCATCGATAAAGGGTATCACCTAGGATCATTAATTAGGATGCCTTTCTAACAAAGGTCTTTTTAAGGTTTGAGGTGATATCAGATGGAAGGGTTCCTCTATTTAAGTAAGTAAAGATGTCATGATATCATGGGGATCCAAGACCAATAATGACACACGCGAATTCAGATTCAGGGATTTCAAAAGTTGGTACGAGAAGTTGTTCTACCAAGAATTCACATTGTAAGACGTTATTCGGCATATCTAATAGTGATATGATTGTTGCCATGGTATTTGTTACTCTATTATTCAAGAGAGGAATTTTCTCAAAATTTATGTCTATAAAAAGATCCTTGAGATTGACCACCATCTTTTTGTAAGGAGTGAGCTTTTCATCTTTAGTTTGATAGTTCATATTAACTTGGTTGATAACCAGTTGTGAGTCTCCATAGAATTTCATCAATTGAATTTTCCACTGAACCGTTATCCTTAGACCTGTGATTAGGGCTTCATACTCAACAATGTTTTTGGTGCAAGGGAATGATAGCCTATATGACTTTGGGATGCAATCTCCTTGAGAGGTGATAAAAATAATACCTGCTCTGAATCCATGTTGGGTGAACAATCCATCAAATTACACCTTCCACTAAGCTGTGAGATTGATAAGGAACACTGATTCATTAGGGAACTCAGATATCAAGGGGTTCTCGACATAGATAGGTGCTTCTACTATTTGATTTGTGAATCTTACTTATCCTTTGATTTCCTTGTGCTCTACATACTCTATGTCAAATTCTATTAAGATCATCACCCATTTAGCCATGTTTCCTGTTAGAGTTGCTTTGGATAATATGTATTTCAATGGATCAATCTTTGCAATGAGCTTGATTTGATGTGATAACATGTAATGTTTGAACTTTTGTGAAGCAAAAACAACTATTAGGCATGCTTTATCAATGGGTGAATCATTCATCTCATAGCCCACCAGGGTTCCACTAATGTATTAGATGGCCCTTTCCTTTCCATTTTTATCATGTGCTAAAAGAGCTCCTAGTGATGCTGATGTTGTTGAGATATATAGGATCAAAGGTTTGTTTGGTATTGGTGGCATGAGCATTGGAGGTGTTAGTAGATAATCTTTAATCTATTGGAATGCTTTATCACACTTCTCATCCCACTTATAGGTTATCCCTTTATGGAGAAGATGTGAAAAGGGGTGGATTTTATTTGATAGTTGTTCTATGAATCTTCTGATAGACTACATTTTTCCTTGTAATCCTCTCATATGCTTTAGTGTTTGTGGTTGTTCCATGTCGAGGATAGATTTTACCTTTGTTGGATCAATTTCTATCCCTCTTTATGAAATGATGATCCCCAGAAGCTTCCCTAATGAGAACCCAAAGACACACTTATTTGGATTTAGTCATACCCTATATTCTTCAAGTTTGTCAAAGATGGGTCCTAAGACTTGTATGTGCTCACTTCTCTTCCTTGATTTTTCTAAAATATCATCCACATAATCTTCAACTATTTTGTGGATCATGTCATGAAAGATGAGGGTCATGACTCTTTGATATGTTGCTCCTACATTATTTAACCTAAATGGCATCACATTCCAGCAATAAGTTCCCCGTGGACAAGAGAATGCAGTTTTGTGTTGATCCTCCTTGGTAATTATGATTTTATTGTAGCCTAAAACCATCCATGAGTGATAACATTTCATTCCCTGCTATTAATTCCACAATGAGATCGATGTTAGGAAGAGGGAAATCATCCTTTGTGCATGCTTTGTTTAGGTATTTGAAATAAGTGCATATTTTGATGCCCCCAGTGGGTTTGGAGACTAGTACTAGGTTTGAAACCCACTTAGGATAATCTATCGGTCAAATAAATCCAACATCAAGAAGCTTTTGTAACTCTAATTTGACCAAGAGTGCTAGCTGAGGATGCATTTTTCTTAATTTATGCTTAACTGGCTTGGCTTCAGGATAAACTACTAAGTGATGCACAACCACTTCAGGATCAAGGCCTAGCATATCTATGTATGACCATGCAAATTTGGCTCTTCGCTCTTTGAGGAATGTTGTAATATTCTTTTGTTCTTCATCCAACAATGATTCAACATAGAAAGTGATCTTAGGTGCTTCTTATTTTCCCACATTTCCTGGAGTGGCCTTTTTTGCTACTATTGTTGACTTCTCTTGATGCATTTCACTAAAGGGGAGATTGAATCCCTCATCCTTGGGCACCTCAGAGAGGTTTTCACCATTGAATGCATCCTTTGCTTTTACTATTTTAGGATCAGAGAGTTCCACAAGGTGGTTTTCACTCAAGGATTTGCATGTTAGTTGCATTTCATTAATTTTTTGATTGAAGGATTCAATCATCTTCCTATAGTATTCCCTTGTATCTAGCTCTATGTCAAAGCCTGCTTTTTGATCTTCATGTGATAAGTTGTCACAGAGTCCCATGAATTCTAAGGTCGCTTCATAATTTTTGAATAAATCTAGAATCGGTGGTCCTTGTTGGTCTATGCCATTAAGTTGTGGGTATATTAGCCATATTTTAGTTGGTTGGTTGCTTGAGACAAAGGATGTTATGGATATCATAAAGAGGGTGTTGTTCTCAAATAGGTCAGCAACATCGACAGGAAAGTCATGTAAGGTTGTATCACACGATGTAGGTGACCAAGAGGAAGCCTTGGATCGTTTAGCGGAAATACCTTTGCTAATAAGTGTGACATTGCTAGTAGTACAACCTAAGCCCATATTATTTATTCATTTCTCAAGAATGATTGGTTCTAGCAAACCATTGTCATTTTGTCCTAGCTTTTCATTCTTGTTGTATCCCCAATTCTGCATGAGTTGCAAGCCTTTATTATCATCTTTCATGGGAAGAACAGGAACAGGTTGTTCATCCTGATAGAGGAGTTTAGAGATGTCTTCTTCATTGATATATTCTTTATACAAATCCCCTCACTTGGTGAAGGCAGTAGCTTCCATCTTGATTGTTTCGGGTTCTTTGTTGCTAGATATGGGTTTCCCATGAGATTGAGGAGAAATAGGTAACTCTCCTAAGACAAAGGTGCCTTTCAATAGCTTGCAGTTCCACAACCCTTATCCTAGATCACTTCTTTGACGTTGGGTATACTTTGCACAATGATATTTTGCTACTGAGGTAGAGGTTAGGGATGCTGGGTCAATAAATGGGCTTGATGGTGTAGGCCCTTCATCATTCTTGGTTATTTGGGGGGTCTTATAAAACTTGGATTCAAGAATTTTGTAGTAGTAAAAAGGCTCAGGGTCTCCATGGATAGTAATTTATCTACCTTTGAAAGGAAACTTCACACACTGATGATAGGTTGATGATACAACTTTTAGAGCATGGATCCATGGTCAGCCAAGCAAGATGTTATAGGGAAGATAAAGATCAAGCACTTGACACGTATTTTTTGTAATAAGAGGTCCCACTTGGATGGGAAGTGCAATGATTCCTTCGGATACCTGTTCTTGGTCATCATATGCTCTGATGGTGGTACTCTTTGCTTTCTCAATAGTATCTTCTAAATAGCCCATATGTTTGATCAACTAAAGGGTACAAATGTTCAAACTAGCACCTCTATCTACCAAGACCCTTTTGACCATGTTTTTATGAATGAAAACCTCAAGGTGTAAAGCATGGTTAAGAGATGGTTGTGATGACAGGTCTTGCTCGAAGAAGGTAAGAAGATGGTTGGTGATGCTCGACCTACCATAACTTGAAACTGATCAATATCAATATCCTTAAGGACACATGACTCAGACAAGGCTTTCTCCAATACTTCCCTATGTGCAGGGGATAACCTTAAGAGTTCTAAGATAGATATATGTGCAAGGGTCTACTTAAGTTGATCTAGAAGATTGTACTTGCTAGGATTAGATGTGGGAAAAGTAGGTTGTGTCCTAGATTGAAATTGGACTCCTTGAATAGTTATTTTTCCACATCGTGTGGTGACTCCACATTTTTTACTACCTCCTTTGATGGTGACAATAGTAATAATGCTATCATAAGAAGCCACTATGTTGGAATAGGTATGTTGCGTGTTTGTGTAATCCTTAGCTTTTCCATTATTATTTGCTTTGCTATGATCTGGCATAGGGTTCTTGTATATCTTAAGATCTTGATTTCCAGCTAGTACTTCAACAGATATGGTATCATTTTCTATGAGATCTTGAATGATGTTCTTAAGTTTCATGTAGTTTTCTATTTTGTGTCCTTTGATTTTGTGAAAGTAACAAAGATCATGTTTGTTGTACCGGGATGGTTTCTCTTATGGTTCTTGGTAGTTTTCAAAGTTGGGAAGTGTTATCAGATTTGATTCTACCAACTTCTTCATGATTGTTTTGATGGGTTCCAATAGCTATGTGTATTTGCATTTTGGATAGTTGTTCTTGTTAGCATTTGGCCTTTGTTGCATGTCAATGTTGTTGATGTGATTGTTTTGAGGAGGTGTTATTTTTTGCACAATCGGTTGGATGTTAGAAACTTGATTGTTGTTAGGTCTAGGAGCACTTAGTATGACCTTAACATCTACCACACCATCATTTGTTATGTTTTTTTTCTTTTCCCAGACACGAGGTTTCTCATTTGAACTAGTTGAGGGACGGTTGTCTTTGTAAGCTTGAGTATTCGCTTGTGAGATTAGAGCTCTTTCAATGTTAAGGGCTCTAGGCACAAGCTCGTCATATGATGTGATGCATTGCATTTTCAAGTGGAAAGATAACTTGGGGTCTAGATCGGCTATGATGATTCCCACTTATTGTTCGTTGGTAAGAGGCCACTTGATTTTACTAGCTCTCTGTCTCCATCATTGCAAGAAATTGGTGAAGGATTCTCCTTTGATTTGTCTAAGAGTATACAACTCTTCTAGACTGATGCCCATGTCACGATTGAAGGAGAAATGATCGATAAATTTATCAGTAATTTCTTGGAAAGTTTTGATGCCAGGAGGTAGATGAAAAAACCAATCCATAGTAGGACCTGTTAAACTTCATGGGAAGAGGAACATTAGATAAGAATCATTGTAAGCCACCTCTATACACGTGACATTGAATTCTTTGATATGATCGATAGGACTTCCTCTCCCTTTGTATTTATCGAATTTGGGGATTTCAAAGCCTAGAGGGAATGGTACCATTGCAATGTTTCAACCAAATGGATAGGGACATAAATTTTGTGAATGTGGCTTCTTGGTATTTCCCATTTGAAGATCTTGTAGTTCTTGTGATAGCACTTTAAATTATGATGCTCGATCGTCCTGCAAATTTGGTGGAGGAACATATGGTGGAATGAAGGATGAGTTGTATGGAGGATTTTGATATGATAGGGTGTTGTATGGGGTGCATGGTGGTGTGAGATTTTGTGAAGGTGATTGTGGTATTGATGTGGAATGAGGTAAAAATAACCTCATCAACATAATGGCCTTAATATACAAATATGAACCTTCCATCCCAAATTACTCTACCAATTGATTACCTTTAGGAAAAATAATTGCTTTCCTATCTATGAATAATCATACAAACTTATTCCTTGGAGTTGATTTAATTAAACTAACTTATGCTAATTTAATGGTTTAGTCTTGAGTATTTCGCAGGTCAACTCCACCACCATTCTCCATTCCAGTAAGAAGGGAAATGAATGTGGGTCTCATACTTTTGAAAACTAGCGAGCGGGCACTGAAATGTTGAAGCACACGTTTTGGCCGAGCTTTTATAATTTTGTTATTTTTCAATTTTAAAGACTTTATGGCTCATGAGAAGCCTCTGAAATATTGTATATCATGGGCTCTTCAGTCCCTTTAACTATGGGAAATCTATTGAAAGACTTGATCAAATGAAAAATAGGATTTTTGTTAGTCGTTTTTCATATAAATATGTAACTGTTACAAATAATGAGAAGAAGATTATCATTATTCTGTCAATTTTTCTTTTGAGTAAAAACTACCATATGAATATGAGTTTTCCCACCTTCCTTGGAATTACTGTGTAATATGGATGCATCTATGGAATGAAGTAACAGAAAGGATTTTCTAGTGCATGTGATCTGAAGTAGTAGTAGATACACCCACAAGTTGGCCACTCGAGGGTTAGAAATAGATAGATAAGTATTTGTTTCTTGTTTTGCATTTTCCTTTGATAAAATAGAAGTTGCATTTGCATTTTATTTTCATTTGTACATGTTATACTATTAGTGTCAAGCCTGCAGGTTGTAACTGAGTCTGTAGCTTCTGAGCTTAGCATTTGAATGTCTGAAGCACCTTTCTTCAATTAGTTTTGATTAATGGTTTTATGATTAGTAGTTAGCTTGTGATTCTCTACAATAGATAAATGTTTCCTAATTTCTTTACATGCTTTACCTCTTCAGCAATTTATGCATTCTTTAGGTTAATTGTTTCCATGCTTTCTAGTTTAATGGTGAAGCTTTTCAGATTCTTAGTTTTTTGTCTTTTGATTTGAGTTATTTTCCTGCTTTCTAGATAGATGATTTACTGCTTTCTAGATTAGAGGCCCTTTAGATTAGAATTTGTATTCAGTAGATTAGTGCTTAAGAGAGAAGTCGAGATGTCCTCTATTGCATATAGTTGTTGGACACTGCCCGGTCGATATATTGATGTGTTTATTCACTAGAGTGTTAGGACCTAATCACAACCTGTTACTTTTTGGCACCATTGTTGGGGATCCTTTTTCTAGTGTTAGGAGATATCTTGAATACCTCTCTTAGGGATAGGAACAGTCCTTTGGCTTCTTCTCTGCATGGTCAGGAAATGAGGCCCCCATGGGAGATTCATACCAAAAACCCCCCAGTTGATGTACCAAGAACAAGTGGAGAAGAAGGAAACTCAGACCAAGAACTTACTATGGAATTGACCAAACAGGGTCAATCTGAGACCTTCCCACATACTCTAGAAAGAGAAAAAATAGTGGTCGAAGAGCATATTCTTTCACAAACCTTTGAACCTTTTGCTACTGAGAAAATTGTGGAAGAGGATCACATTCCCTCCAACACCATGGGTGACCGAAGAAATGCTGCCAACAACCACAACAATGATAACCCTCCACCACACACACTCACTTATCTTATTGCTATTGATGCAAATGACGAGACAACAATGAAAAATATCTCACTGGCCTTCTTACCAACCTTTCGAGGTTTGTCTACTGAGGACCTTGATTAGTTCCTATTTGAATTCAAAGTCTTTTATCAAACCTATGACTACAAGAATGATAATAAAAAACTAAAGCTTTTCCCTTACACTCTTAAAGACTCAGCTATGTGCTAGTTTATGGGGTTAGCTTCTCAGTTGATAAACTCCTGGGATGAAATGGAGACCGTCTTTTTGGAGAAATATCAGAGTTACTGCAGGTAAGTGATAGGAAAGAAGAACTATTCAAAATAAGGTAGAATGAGGATGAAAGTTTATAGGACTACCTAGATAGGTTTATCTTCTTGTCCAAACGATGTGGTGGGGAAGTTATAAGCCTCGATATTTTAAAGACCTTATTTCTCAAAGGTCTCGACAATGAAGCTCGAAGGAGCTTAGACTTAATGGGAAAAGGAGACGTGTCCCAACTGAGACTGGAAGAAATAACAGAATTGTGTCGAAACTTCTCTCATACTCGTGGAGGGATTAGGAAGTTCACCTCCTTACATGGTTCTAATGACATAAATAAGCTTCATGAGGAACTGGCCAACTTCAAGATCGACATTCTTGTCCAACTAAACACCACCTTAGATGGCATCCAGGCTAAAACCAGAAATCCTGAGACTTTGTCTATTTATTGCCCTAGGTGTCGAAATAAACATTTGTTAAGAGAGTGTCCCTTGGACAAAGTTGACAAGATTGACATTTGTTATGTATGTGACAAGAATCACACCACCGATCAATGTGAACTATTAAATTCCATAAAAAAATCCAAGAAATGAACAACTACAGTCGAGGAAGAAGTGAATGTTGTCAACCAGAGAATGGGAGGTAATTTCTCCTATGGCCAGAATTCCAATCCTAACTGGCAACCCCAACCAAATTGGAACAATAATCAATGGGAAGCACCCTGGCCTCAGGCACCACCGCCAGTACCATCTAACTAGGGAACCTATCCTTGGGACCACCGGATTGGACAAACCAATCTTGGGGTAAGCCTCAGTGGCCCAACCAGTCCCAATAGCAATGGTACCCTCACA
>VDFB02365671.1:0-22383 GCA_007258455.2 Sequoia sempervirens | reverse complement strand
TGAAGGCCTTTTCTGTCAAGTGACCTTCCCTAATCAATTAGCCCACCCAGAATCTAGATTCCCTATTCAAAACTAAAAGATTGAGAATTTCAATTAAATGCAATGTAATACGTTGAGGCATTGAAAAGAGAGAAATAATCCTTGATCTCACCATGTGTCTGCATCTAATGGTTCTAGTATTATTCTAGAGGTTTCAATTCACAAGTCTACCGCTTCAAAGATTTACTTTCAGATGGCAACTACAACTGTCCATCAAAACTTCATCGAATGGTCGTGGACCTCGTGGTTATATTTATTTGCCTTTACATCCTTTGTGGGTATGTGCAAGATCATGATGGGCCAAAATGTGGGGATATGATGGGTATGTAGCTGAAGACTTTTTTTTACCCAAAATTGATGAAACGAAAAGGGTTTTTAAAAGATATTCTCAGCTTTCCACCAATATAAATTATTCTTTACTTTGAATTTAATAAATAATTATTATTCATTTTCTATTTGAATTACGACTAAAGTCCTGATTGATAGGCCGATTGAAAAACATCTATAGCTTTCGAATGGTATCACATTTTTTGAATCTAAAACATGTGTCACATTTTATGCTTCACATACTATAGGATTAAAAAAAATTGAATTTCATGAAGTTTTTACCAAGTTAAGGTGGTCAGACATACGAGTTTTTATATTTTTTTAAAGTTGTAATAAAAAATTCATAATTAATTATTTACTTGGAAAAAACATTACAAAAAAATATGCATCACATCGGTACATGAGTCCTCTACTTATATCTAAAATATTATAAAAAAATATTATCATTTTATTGAGGTTAGGGTGGTCAGACAGACACATACTTATTTTTTCCCTGAAATTTAAGTACTACTGCATTGAAATTTCAAATTTTCACTAAATAGATTTTTTATTTTAAATAAACCTAGTAGTTTAGAAACTACATTTAGCACTATAGATTCTATTCTTACATATTTTTGAAATAATATAGATAACTTATTCAAATTTTTATGTCAAGTTGTCTAACTCTAATTTTTCTAAATTTTTCGCCACTTAAGGGCCTATTTTTTCCATGATGATCCTGCACATACCCTTGTGTAAAATGTTCTTAAGTTTTTAAGCCTTGGTCCTATGTTCTTCGTAGGAGGTCCCTCTTTTAAATCAAACTTTCTGCATGTGCATATTTTTTCCACTCAAGTTATTCTATCACTCATCACCAAAATCCAACCCATCAGGTTCATTCGAATCAAACGGTTCTAGTGTAATTTCGAAGGTTTCAATTCACAAATCTACTGCTTGAGAGATATACTTCTGAAATGCAACTATAGTCATCCATTGAAAATTCATCGAATGGTAGTGGTCCATAATGTTGTGTGGTCCCTGAAACTTGGAACCTTAGAACCAAAGCCTAAAGTTTTGAAGTTTTCAAAACTTTCAACCCACCGACTACATAGATGACCAAGAAAGACTTGCAACTAAGGTTAGGAAAAGCACCAAAACATGATTGTCCCTAGTCAGGTGTGAGACCAATTTATTAGGTGCAAAGGGGTAGCAATAAATGCAAAGGATGATTTCCCATTCATTTAAATTTTGTGACGGTTTGTTCATTTAAATGCCTTCCCCTTTAAATTTATCAATAGAACATTCGTACGTCCAGCACGACAAAAAACCTTCATAAATTCTTCACTTTTTATGAAAAATTCCGCGCCTCCTTCACTTACTAAACAATGTTTAATTCACTGATATTTTTTTCTTAATCATTTGAAAATAGGTTTGATTCCCCAATAAATTTTATTTTTTAGTTTGAAAAAAGAATTTAATTGCTAACAAAATTATTATTTTTTGGTTTGAAAACAAGTTTAATTCACCAATTGAAATATTTTATTGGTTTGAAAATAGATTTTAATTGCCAATGGAAAAAATTTAGTGGTCTTAAAAAATTTGCATTGCGCCAAGATTTTCCACAAACTTCTAATGGTTAGAAAATATTTGCCAATGGACATTATTTTTTTTCACGAAAAATGAAAAAATTTGCCACTAAAATTAATATTTCTATCGGGAAGTATACAAGATTCACCAGGATTTTACACCTTCATTGAGGGGGGGGGGGTTTCTTAAAGTTTTCCCTATAAACAAGAAATATCAATAATATTTGTAGGTTTAGATTTATTTAAAATCATAGTCTTCACTTCTACTACATATTTAAAATTTTAAATACAATTACTTAGCTGTTTTGAACGCATGCCCAATTGACCTCAATTGAGTGCCTCTAGTATATGAAGCATCATCCATTGATCATCCTTGCATTTCCATGATTTTGAAAGTAGATTTATTTTCATAAAATTCTCGTTCCAACATTATTATGAACAAATCATCCTTTTCAATAATAATGATCATATTTTTTGTGATATCATGGTTAACAACCTTCCCAATAATTTATGTTTATGTGTTTATTGAAAAATCTTTTTTTTTTAGTTTATATTTGTTTAAACTTTGAACTACACTTCGTACATTCATTAATATGCAAACTTTCTACAACATGCTTTTAATGATTCAAAACCTTGTTGAGATATTGCACTTTTCTGGTTTTCATAGCTTCATATGTAGTTTGTTTTTATTACATCTATAAAGCACACAAAGATATGATTGCTAAACATCTATATTTCTTCCCTTTATATGCAGGTACATTTTCTGTCTAAAGGAATTATGCCAGCCTAATTTCAATTGCAAACAAACACTACATCCACTAAAGTAATTTACATATTTAAAATATTTAGTTCTACCAGTTAATGAACCAACATATGTACACAACATCAATGCTGCTAGCTTAAGAGACTCTTCAATTTCTGTGTATTCAAAATTGGGAAAGTTTATGGAGAAATATCCATTGATACTTGATAAAAAATTAGCAAATGCAAGGCTACTTGAAAGACATTTCCATCCATGTCTATTTGAGTATAAAATTTTGTATCAAACTTTTAAATTTACTACCTTCAAAAAAATAGGGACCTTTCAATTCTTCTCTACTAGAACTTTCCTTATTATCAACTTAAAGGTAGTTAGCTACACAAGACTTGCATATCGTACAAGTGGTAATGGTGTTGCTTGTGGTTTTGACAAATCACCATATGATTGATGTTCTTGATGAAGAGAAATTTGATGATTTAAAATATGTATTTATTTCATATCTACATACAGTCATATAAACCATTTTGATGTATCTTCAACATTTTTGAATTGACAATTTACATTGAATTATGAATTGTTCATTGTGTTCTTATTTCTATAATTAATTTTGTACATTTCAGTTCAAACAAAGGATACCAAAACTTGAACCATGGATATAGCTTGAGAATGAAAATCCAAAGAATAATCTGTGTGAAGATCAATAAGGAAATACTAGTTTATCTTTAATGCTTTCTCGGTTTTGGAGAACTTCATATTTGCTTACCTTTCTGCCAATTAAAAAAGATGATTTACAACTTACACATCTCATTTAGTTATAATAAACAAATTTAACAAAAAATTAACTAATATGTCTTCGGCGATTGCACACGAAGGTGCAATTGCTAGTTATAATAAATTTCATTTGATACTTGTAGTGTAAATAAATATTTAAGCAATATGTCTCTCATCATTTTTTCTCTTTGAAAAAATGTTAATTAAAGATCTAATTGAACATTATAATTAAGATTATTAATAGTGCATTGGCTCCATTAATGTTTGAGTTTAGATGTTATTGACAAGTTCTCAAATTGAATAGGACCCTTATCTACTTTTTATTAAAATGTTGTAATTTAATTATATGCGTAAACTATAATGTTTAATTAAATAGTTGCATGCACTATAATATAAATATTGAGTAGTTATAGAGGCTTAATGTGCTCACCAATAAAAAATTGATAAGATATCTTAAATTAGTTCAAAACTAATTTGATCTACTAATCAATGTATTATAAGACCCATTGATGGGTGATTTATTGATAAAAAAAGTACAAATATCTAATAATTTATGACAGTTAAGTCATTTCCCATAGTTTTGGTTTTTAGATGTATTTTTTTTTATCAATTTGATCTTTAACCTATTTCATGGAGAGAATCAAAGTATATATTAATTATAATATTAACAATACAAATTCATACAAGCCACATTTCAAAAATTTGGAGGTGTATAGACTATGGTTTAGGGTGATTCCTTGAGAATGTACATAGCTATCAAACTCAATGTGTTATTATTGAAATCTATAATAGAGGCAAAGGATTATATCAAAGTACAAAATGCTAGGGGAAAATGAATAAAATAAAAACTTTAGAAACTACAATGATAATCATAATATGTAAAGTTATTTTATATAATAATTATGTACAAGATTTGAGAGGTCAAGTATATCATGAATTCATAATTCATCCTCTTGTTCTTCCTCTAACTGACTAAAATTTTTAGTATATGTGGATGATAAAAATGTGAAACACAAATAGTAACAATGCGAGGAAAGTAAAAAATTCACACTTCAACAATCACTCAAATCCTAAGATCTATGCATAAAATCAAATGATAAACAATAATATCATAGACACGACCTTAGATTTCTCTATTGTTTCTTTGATAAGTACTTGAATGCTTAATGTAGATTGCTCTTAGATTTTTAGTATAACCTTGATATAAATATGATAGAATGAAGACTTGATGCTTGATAGATGCTTGCTTAATAGTGATAGCTTGATAATGATAACTTGATAATGCTTGATAGTAAAAATCTCAAGATTTGATCACGAGAGTGCTAGGGATATTTTTGATAATAAAAGTGTTATGGGGTTTGAATAAAATGAAAGCTTCTTATTTATATGCTTCATGTAACATTTGATCAATTATGGAGATTAATTATAAAGATCAATGGATATGGAAATTCAAGATAAGGTAAGAATTAAATATGAATTTGATGGAGGGAAATTTAAAAGAATTAAATAAATAAATTTATTTAATTCAAAATGATAGTTGAAGAAATAAATAAATATTAATTTATTTATTTTAGAAGCAAATAGGGGAGAGGACCTAGTAGTTGTGCACCCTAACTTCATGCTTCTAATTATCCTACGTGGAAATTTCAAATCACTCCCAATTTTTTACAGCAATTTACTTGGCAAGTACCTTGCTTATAACTTTCGTTTCGGGGCCACATCATCAAATATGATGCCACATTATCATGTGTTGTGTCAAGGTGTCCAAAAAGTCCCAAAAAAAGTGCTACCAATACTTGTGCATTCACATCATGGGTAGTTGAGCACTGATGTGGCATCATATGATTGGTTTCCTTTTAGATCAAAGGAATACATTTTGTTTAATTATGGATAGTCAAGTCACAACTATTGGGCATTCTATAAATAACTACTATCACAACTATTGGACCTTATATAAACAACTATTACCACAACTATTGAAACATGTTCAACTACTAGGTCCTCTCCCCTATGTAACTTAAATAAATTATTACGTCGAAGGAATTTCCTTATTTGAGCTTTGGGAGCTCATTTTTCCTATGGATGGTTTAGAAATCCAATTACACCTTGCAATGCGGTTCAAGCATTGAGAACCATTGATTTCTTTTTGCATATGGTGTCAGAAAAATATTATGGTTATTAATACGGTGTTGGGCAGATATTCTTTTTTTTATTTCCACAAAAAATAAGGCTTCTATTGACAACACACATTTTCGATTGATTTTTTTTTATTTAGGCTAGCATCTACGATGGCTAAAGAATCTGTAGTAATATGCAAGACAATAGAGATTATTTCATCCGTCTGTCCTCTTGTCATTTTTTTCACCATTTTTTGTTACTTTTTTTCTATTGTCATTGTTATTTATGTTGCTCCACTTTTTCCTATCACTTTTTTTTCTCAAGAATTGTAATATTTTTCATGCAAACTTTTCTCATTTATTTTCATTTATCTTGCGCTTGCAGTAAATAAAATATCTTTTTTTTTTAGACAAGTGGCTCTAGGGTTTGGCGTGCATGGCTAGTGTTCAGAGTGGGTGTGGATCTCGAGGCGTGGGGAGGCCAAGCCCTCCCCACCATAGGTTTGACTGGCTAGTGACCCTCGGTACCCTTAACTTTTTTCATTTTGTTTCCTTTTTTTTGTGCCAACATATTTCTTTTTCTAGTTTTTTTTCTGTGTGTTCTATCTTTGTTCATCTGTAGCCTTGGCCTCAGCCCTAGTAGGGCTCTAGTTTTTTCCTCTTTAATGGTTTTTTCTCTGCCTATTAAGTCGTTCAGGGATGTCATTGTAGAGACGCCATTTGTGGCTCTAGTTGATGCCAGTTTTGAGGTTGAAGATGACTTATTCAGGGATGGTAGGGAAGAAGGTAAGGGCCCCTCTGTTTCCCCTAATGACTTGTTCTTTCTCCCCAATTCTTTGATGAAGGAAATGATTTCAAGTGAAAGATCTAGGCTTAAAGATTCCCCTATTTTCTTGGTGGTTGTAGATGTTAATAAATTACCTGCAAGATGATTTATTGATTCATGGTTCTCTAATGTTTGGATAAATAAATTTGGCATTCAAATTTCTTTCTGTAGATTAATTCAAAAAGGTTTATTTGTTATTTTTTTTAAAACTCATGAAATGCAGAAAAAAGTGTTAGAAAAACCCTACTAGAACATAGGGGGTTGTTACTTCTGTGCCCTAGCTTGGTCATCCTCAACCATTGCAGAAGAAAGAATTGCTCTCTCTAGCCCTAGATGGGTTGTTGTAAAAGGTTTACCTTCTGAATTTTGGAGGCTACTTCCACAGCTCCTCGAACCAATTGGAAAAGTCATGAGGGTTGAAGAAACTAAGGCCATGTTGCCAAATATGGATGCGTGTTTTCTCATTTCTCTTAACCCCAGTGTCAATTTTCCTAAGTCTCTTAATATTGTTGAAGACTCTAGCACTTCATCTTGCCCGTTGAAAATGTTGGGCGAAATTAATGCCTGCTTCCTTTGTAGGAAGGAAGGCCACTTGAGAAGGAACTGCCTTATGATTAATAAAAGAAATGACCCCAAGGGTTCTCGTCCGTTTGAGAGTAGGGTTCCTAACTCAGATAATAGAAAATCTGTGTCTAATTCACTTGGGTTGGGCAATGTAGGGAAACTATAGGGGCCTAAGCTGAATGGTGGTGCTATGCATGGTTCTAAGCTTCCTGATTGGGATGGTGAGACAATTCCCAATATTTGAAGCTTTGTTGAAGACCCCCCTTCACTCAACGATGGGAATCATGTTTCCCTCAACAATCCTTTTGAGTCCCTTGTAGCCAATGTGTCAGCATCATCAGGTGGCAGGGTAGATGGATTTCAGTAGTCTCCTAGACCTTAGTCCACCCAATAGGTGATAGGGGACATTTTTCTGCTAGAGAGGCTCAATGCTCAACAAATTGCCTTAAAAAATCTCAAGCAAAAAGTTAAAAAGACTTTGGGTATGCCGAATTTTGGCCTAGATATCACAGAGTACCAAATTAGGAGGAAAAATAACCTGTTTTCTTTTGAAAAAGTTCCTTCGGGCAAGATTGATACTGGTGTGACCAGTCTAAACAGAGGCTCTAGGGAGCCCTTACCAGTGCCCAAAGTTGGCTTGACAGTGGAGGAAGACCATAAGGGGACCCCCCATCCTAGGAATAGTGATAACCCTCCCCTTGTGAGTGATCCCCATGTGGCCCCCATTCAGACTTGCTCCCCCAGTATTGGCCCTACCAATGGGGAAAGCTCGAGTAGAACTACTCTGTATTATCTAATACTACCATTTGCTCCCCCCCATCCTAGTTATGATCCTAGTGGTGGGGTCGATCCCTCAAGTAATCTTTAGGAACCCTTAAAAACAAGGACGCCAGAGTTATGGGGGTAAGTGGAGATGAGAATGCCATAGCAGGACAAATGGAAACATGAAGTAAACCAAGGAATGACCTAGGAATACCGAGAAAGAAAAAAGGAGCTAGATGGTTCCTAACAAAGAAGAGGTGATCACCTCGAGTAAGAGAAAAAAAAGAAGTGTGGTGATTCAATCTTCCCTTGCCAAAAAATGGGAAATGGAAGAAAAGCTTCCCAAGTGTTTTGAGCATTTCAAATGCAACCAGAGTGACAACCCCATGACCGGTGATGATGAAGCTTAAATTTATCTCTTGAAATGTTATGGGACTTGAGTCCCCTAACAGAAAATACAAAATTAGAAGATTCCTTAATCTTGAAAAAAGTAAATACTTTGTTCTTCTTCAGGAAACTAAAGCTATGGGGTTCGCTCTCGAAACCAATCTCAATTTTTTATGGAAATGGGCTTGCTCTTTTTCTAATGCTCATGGAAAGGGAAAAGGGGGGGCTGCCATTCTTATGGATAGTCACTGGATCCAATACCTAACAAGATATGGGTGCTCCCCATGCAATAGAGTCATATGGGTGACTTTAAAAATTGAAGATAAGGAGTTTGGAGTTTGCTTAGTTTATGCTCCGAATGACTATAGGGATAGAATATCTCTGTGGCAATGGCTTGCTAACCTTCCAACCATCCCTTGGGTGCTTGGTGGTGATTTCAACATGATAGAGAAAATGGAGGAAAAATGGGGAGGACTTGACATGTCCTGGAAGGCAAATGAAAATATTTTTTGGCTCAGATTAAAGCACAAGCTCAACTTGGTTGACCCCATGGAAAATTGCAAGAAGGATTGCAAAGATATTTGGTATACCTGGTGTAATGCTCAAAAAGGAAACTACAAAATCTATTTAGGGTTGGATAGATTTTATGTGAAACAAGGAATGTTTCAATTTTGTTCCCAATGAAAAAGGGAGTCCAAAGGTTGAGGTCACCACTTACTCTCTTGCAGTCACCATCTATACTATCTTGTCCGAAGCTTGGCTTTGTCGAGGTCCCAAAGAAAGCAACCAAGAGCTGCTTTTATGCTCAATACCATGCTTCTTGAAGATGTTGATTGCAAAGGAGGCCATCTCACAATCAAGGAAATAAATAAATGGATGCTCAAAGGATTCACTACTATAGAGAGGTGGAATACTAATGTTGAATCTTAAGAGGAACCTCTTTCAGTTAGTAGGGAAAAAAGAGAGATTAATTGGATAGCGAGAATTTTGAGAACCAGCCTTCATAATTTCCTTTTAGAAGTTGAATCTAAGCTTCAAAAGAGACCCTAGGAGACTTATCCCTTGAAGAAGATGCGGTGAAGGCCAAGAACAGCTGAGGAAGCTTCAAACCCGGAGATTCAAAGGGATGAGAGTGGATCAAAACAGGTGGCTAAAATCTCGATGACAAAGGGACAAATTTTTTTCAAATTCCTAAAAGGGCTTACATAAAGGCAATGAGGAAAATTTGGGATGGTGAGAACCTTCTCATCTCTCAAGAAGGAATTTTGAGTTAATTCCTTAGTTTTTATAAGGATCTCTTTTCTTCAGAGGGGGAAGGGAGGGACAAATGTGAGGAAAGGAGATTCATTGAAAGAATTATCCCCAAGAAGATCCTTGTGGAGGACATTGCCTATTTGTCTATAGAGTTGTCTAAAGAGGAAATTCAGAAGGCTATATTCGCCATGAATAATGATAAATCTCCTGGTTTGGACAGGTTGCATGTGGAATTCTGCAAATGTTTTTCTAAGTGAGTTTGCAAAGATCTACTTTAGGTGTATGACGAAGCTATCAGTTGTGGCTCTCTGGGAAGGTCCATTAACAAGGGTATTATCAAGCTTCTTCCAAAGGGGGCTGATATGATCACCTCGAGTAAGAGAAAGAAAGAAGTGTGTTGATTCAATCTCCCCTTTCAAAAATGGAAATGGAAGAAAAGCTTCCCAAGTGTTTTGAGCATTTCAAATGCAACGGAGTGACAACCCCATGACCGGTGATGAAACTGTTATCTCTTGGAATGTTATGGGAATTGAGTCCCCTAATAGAAAATACAAAATTAGAAGATTCCTTAATCTTGAAAAAAGTAAAGACTTTGTTCTTCTTCAGGAAACTAAAGCTATGGGGTTCGCTCTCGAAACCAATCTCAAATTTTTATGGAAATGGGCTTGCTCCTTTTCTACTGCTCATGGAAAGGGAAAAGGGGGGGCTGCCATTCTTATGGATAGTCGCTGGAGCCAATACCTAACAAGATATGGGTGCTCCCCATGCAATAGAGTCATATCGGTGACTTTAAAAATTGAAGATAAGGAGTTTGGAGTTTGCTCAGTTTATGCTCTGAATGACTACAGGGATAGAATATCTCTGTGGCAATGGCTTGCTAACCTTCCAATCATCCCCTGGGTGCTTGGTGGTGATTTCAACATGATAGAGAAAATGGAGGACAAATGGGGAGGACTTGACATGTCCTGGAAGGCAAATGAAAAGAATTTTTGGCTCAGATTAAAGCACAAGCTCAACTTGGTTGACCCCATGGAAAATTGCAAGAAGGATTGCAAAGATATTTGGTATACCTGGTGTAATGCTCAAAAAGGAAACTATAAAATCTATTCAAGGTTGGATAGATTTTATGTGAGTGAGGAATGTTTCAATTTCGTTCCCAATGAAAAAGGAGTTAAGGTTCAGGTCCACCCTTACTCTCTTTTTGATTACCATCCTATCTTGGCCGACTTGGCTTTTTGTCAAGACAGTCCCAAGAAAGCAACCAAGAGCACAACTTTTATGCTCAATACCATGCTTCTTGAAGATGTTGATTGCAAGGAGGCCATCTCGACAATCAAGGAAATAAATAAATGGATGCTCAAAGGATTCACTACTATAAAGAGGTGGAATACTAATGTTGAATCTTAGAGGAACCTCTTTTAGATAGTAGGGAAAAAGAGGGTATTGGATAGCAGGAGGCTGGAGAATGACCTTCATAATTTCCTTTTAGAAGTTGAATCTAAGCTTCAAGAGACCCTAGGAGACTTATCCCTTGAAGAAGATCTGGTGAAGGCCAAGAACAACCTGAGGAAGCTTCAAACCCGAAGATTCAAAGGGATGAGAGTCGGATCCAAAATCAATTGGCTAAAAACCGATGACAAAGGGACAAAGTTTTTTTCAAATTCTTAAGGGAGAAACACATAAAGGAGCAAGTAGGGAAAATTTGGGATGGTGAGAACCTTCTCAGCTCTCAAGAAGGCATTTTGAATCAATTCCTTGGCTTTTATAAGGATCTCTTTTCTTTGGAGGGGGAAGGGAGGGACAAATGTGAGGAAAGGAGGTTCATTGAAGGCATTATCCCCAAGAAGATCTCTATGGAGGACACTTCCTATTTTCTGTAGAGTTGTCTAAAGAGGAAATTCGAAAGGCTATATTTGCCATGAATAATGATAAATCTCCTGGTTGGGATGGGTCGCTTATGGAATTCTACAAATGTTTTTCTGAGTGGGTCTGTGAAGATTTGCTCCAGGTGTATGATGAAGCTATTAGATGTGGCTCTTTAGGAAGGTCCATTAACAAGGGTATTATCAAGCTTCTTCTAAAGGGGTGATATAGTCACCTCGAGTAAGAGAAAGAAAAGAAGTGTGGTGATTCAATCTCCCCTCGCCAAAAAATGGGAAATGGAAGAAAAGCTTCCCAAGTGTTTTGAGAATTTCAAATGCAACTAGAGTGACAACCCTATGACTGGTGATGATGAAGCTTAAATTTATCTCTTGGAATGTCAGGGGACTTGAGTCCCCTAACAGAAAATACATAATTAGAAGATTCCTGAATCTAGAAAAAAGTAAATACTTTGTTCTTCTTCAGGAAACTAAAGGTACAAGGTTCGCTCTTGAAACCAATCTCAAATTTTTATGGAAAGGGGCTTTCTCCTTTTCTACTACTCATGAAAAGGGCAAGGGGTGCAACCATTCTTATGGACAGTCACTGGAGCCAATACCTAATAGGATCTTGGTGCTCCCCATGCAACATAGTCGTATGGGTGACTTTAAAAATTGAGGATAAGGAGTTTGGAGTATGCTCAGTTTATGCTTTGAATGACTATAGGGATAAAATATCTCTTTGTCAATGGCTTTCTAACCTTCTAATCATCCCCTGGGTGCTTGGTGGTGATTTTAACATGATAGAGAAAATGGAGGAAAAATGGGGAGGACTTGACATGTCTTGGAAGGGAAATGAAAATCATTTTTGGCTCAGATTAAATCACAAGCTCAACTTGGTTGACCCCATGGAAAATTGCAAGAAGAATTGCAAATATATTTGGTATACCTGGTGTAACAATAAAAAAGGAAACTACATAATCATTCAAGGTTGGATAGATTCTATGCAAGTAAGGACTGTTTCAATTTTGTTCCCAATGAAAAAGGAGTCAAGGTTTGGGTCCACCCTTACTCTCTTTCTGATCACCATCCTATCTTGGCCTTGGATTTTTGTCAAGACAGTCCCAAGAAAGCAACCAAGAGCCCAAATTTTATGCTAAATACCATGCTTCTTGAAGATGTTGATTGCAAGGAGGCCATCTCCACAATCGGGGAAATAAATAAATGGATGCTCAATGGCTCCACTTCTATAGAGAGGTGGAATACTAATGTTGAATCTTGGAGGAACCTCTTTTAGATAGTAGGGAAAAAGAGGGTGCTGGACAACAAGAGGCTAGAGAATGATCTTCATAATTTCCTTTTTGAAGCTAAATCTAACCTTCAAGAGACCACGGGAGACTTATCCCTTGAGGAAGATCTGGTGAAGGCCAAGAACAAATTGAGGAAGCTTCAAACCCAGAAAGTCAAAGGGATGAGAGTCAGATCCAAAATCAATTGGCTAAAAACTAGTGACAAAGGGACAAAGTTGTTTTTCAAATACCTAAGGGAGAAATGCATAAAGGAGTAGGTAGGGAAAATTTGGGATGGTGAGAACCTTCTTAGCTCTCAAGAAGGCATTTTGAATCAATTCCTTGGCTTTTATAAGGATCTCTTTTCTTCGGATAGGGAAGGGAGGGACAAATGTGAGGCAAGGAGGTTCATTGAAGGCACTATCCCCAAGAAGATCTTTGTGGAGGACGCTTCCTACTTGTCTGTAGAGTTGTCTAAAGAGGAAATTTGGAAGGCTATATTCACCATGAATAATGATAAATCTCCTAGTTGGGACGGGTTGCCTGTGGAATTCTACAAATATTTTTCTAAGTGGGTTTGCGAAAATCTGCTACAGGTGTATGATGAAGCTATCAGATGGGGCTCTTTGGGAAGGTCCATTAACAAGGGTATTATCAAGCTTCTTCTGTGTACATATGATCACCTCGAGTAAGAGAAAAGAAAAGAAGTGGTGGATTCAATCTCCCCTAGCCAAAAAATGGGAAATAGAAGAGAGGCTTCCCAAATTTTTTAAAAATTTCAAGAGTGACCAGAGTGACAACCCCATGATTGGTGATGATGAAGCTTAAATTTATCTCTTGGAATGTCAAGGGACTTGAGTCCCCTAATAGAAAATACATAATTAGAAGATTCCTAAATCTTGAAAAAGGTAAATACTTTGTACTTCTTCAGGAAACTAAAGCTATGAGGTTCGCTCTCGAAACTAATCTCAAATTTGTATTGAAAGAGGCTTGCTCCTTTTCTACTGCTCATGAAAGGGGTAGGGGGGAGCCATTCTAATGGACAATCAATGGACCCAATACCTAACAAGATATGGGTGCTCCCCATGCAATGGAGTCATATGGGTGACTTTAAAAATTGAAGATAAGGAGTTTGGAGTTTGCCTGGCTTATGTCTCAATGACTATAGGGATAGAATATCTCCTATGGCAATGGCTTACAACCTTCCAGCCCATCCCTCCTGGTGCTTGGTGGTGATTTTCAACATGATAGGAGAAAATGGAGGGCAAAATGGGGAGGACTTGGATACGTCTTGAAGGTAAATGGAAAATAATTTCATTCAAATTGTCAGCCTCAACTTGGTTGACCCCATGGAAAATTGCAAGAAGGATTGCAAAGATATTTGGTATACCTGGTGTAATGCTCAAAAAGGAAACTACAAAATCTATTCAAGGTTGGATAGATTTTATGTGAGTAAGGAATGTTTCAATTTCGTTCCCAATGAAAAAGGAGTCAAGGTTCAGGTCCACCCTTACTCTCTTTTTGATCACCATCCTATCTTGGCTGACTTGGCTTTTTGTCAAGACAGTCCCAAGAAAGCAACCAAGAGCACAACTTTTATGCTCAATACCATGCTTCTTGAAGATGTTGATTGCAAGGAGGCCATCTCCACAATCAAGGAAATAAATAAATGGATGCTCAAAGGATTCACTACTATAGAGAGGTGGAATACTAATGTTGAATCTTAGAGGAACCTCTTTCAGATAGTAGGGAAAAAGAAGGTATTGGATAGTAGGAGGCTGGAGAATGACCTTCATAATTTCCTTTTAGAAGTTGAATCTAAGCTTCAAGAGACCCTAGGAGACTTATCCCTTGAAGAAGATCTGGTGAAGGCCAAGAACAGCCTGAGGAAGCTTCAAACCCGAAGATTCAAAGGGATGAGAGTCGGATCCAAAATCAATTGGCTAAAAACCGACGACAAAGGGACAGAGTTTTTTTCAAATTCCTAAGGGAGAAACACATAAAGGAGCAAGTAGGGAAAATTTTGGATGGTGAGAACCTTCTCAGCTCTCAAGAAGGCATTTTGAACCAATTCCTTGGATTTTATAAGGATCTCTTTTCTTTGGAGGGGGAAGGGAGGGACAAATGTGAGGAAAGGAGGTTCATTGAAGGCGTTATCCCCAAGAAGATCTCTATGGAGGACACTTCCTAATTTTTTGTAGAGTTGTCTAAAGAGGAAATTCGAAAGGCTATATTTGCCATGAATAATGATAAATCTCCTGGTTGGGATGGGTCGCTTATGGAATTCTACAAATGTTTTTCTGAGTGGGTCTGTGAAGATTTTCTCCAGGTGTATGACGAAGCTATTAGATGTGGCTCTTTGGGAAGGTCCATTAACAAGGGTATTATCAAGCTTCTTCTAAAGGGGGGCGATAAGACCCTTGTCAAAAACTAGAAGCCAATAACCCTTCTAAATGTCTCCTACAAAATTTTGGCCAAAGTGTTGGCTTTAAGACTGGTCAACCTACTACCAAAATTTGTTAGCTCCACACAAACTGGCTTCATCAAAGGTTGCTACATTCTAGAGAGCCTCATAACAAGTTGGGAAGCCATGGAGTGGGAAAAAAAATCCAAACATAAAGCAATGATGTTACTTCTAGACTTTGAAAAGGCCTATGACAGGATAGAGTGGTCTTTCTTAAGGGTTGTTCTTAGAGCTTTTGGTTTTCCTAAAAGATTTTGCAAGATGACGAATACTTTGTTAAAGGATGCATTAGCCTAGATTGAGGTAAATGGGGAATTTTCAGAGGAGGTGTGTCTGGAAAGGTCTATCCAACAAGGGTGCCCTTTAGCCCCAACACTATTTGTTGTTGCTTCTGACGCTCTGCACTTTCTTTTGAGAGAGAAATATCTCTCCCCAAGAGTAAGAGGAATTAGATTTCCGGACAATAATGAGTTGATCAATGTCCAAGTTGCTGATGATACTACCTTGTTCATTGAGCTAGACAAAAGTAATATGGAGTCTCTAATGACAAAATTTGAGCTATTTTTTTAGCCTCAAGAGAAAAAATCTCTAACACCAAGTCAATTGCTCTTGGGTGGGAAGAATCCCCCCAGAATGGATCATAGAAGTTTCAAGTTTTAGTGGGGAGGCCCTAACATGCAGGTAAGGTACCTAGGAATACCTTTTGCTGTTAGCCCCAATTTTAAAGAAATGTGGGAATGGATTAGCAAAAATATTAAGAAGAAATTGGAAAAGTGGAATAGACACTATCTTTCTCTTGCTGGTAGGATTCAAGTCTTCCAAAAATTCTTGTCTTCTTATAGCATTTACTATTCTTCCATTTGGTTCTTCTGCAATTACCAAGTTAATGAAATTCATAAAAGAATTAGAGCTTTTTTGTGGTATGATGGTAAAGGGAAGAAGAAAAAGCATGCTGTGAATTAGGACTGGTGCTATCTTGACAAGGTGCAAGGTGGCCTGGGGCTAAAATACTTGAGACTCTAGGGTATCGCTCTAGCCTCTAAATGGGTGGTTAAGTCTTTGGAGGGGAATGAACCATGGAAGATTTTGGTTAGAAATATATTCTAAATGTTATGCCTAAGCAAGAAAAATCCTGGAAGGGCCTTCCCCTCTATGACATTCTCATCTCCAGTCATCTCATGACTCCATCTAGATCTGTAGTTTTTAAGAGCCTTTGGAAGGCTTGGGAAATTGCCAAGCACAATACTCATATTAAGTCCCCCAACATAACCCTCAACAGTTGTAAGTGTCAAAGCTTATGTTCTATTTGGTGGAATGTTCACCAAAATGGTAAGCGCCTTACTCTCCTTCAGGGCTATTCTACAAAAAAATGGTATAAAGTTGGCATCAAAGTTTTCAGTGATATCATTGATAACGGAAACCTCAAAATCTTGGAGGCCCTAAGCATGGAGTTTGATCTCCCTCCTTTTGCATAAAGAACCTACTCTACCTTGGCTTCAGCTTGCTCAGGGGCTACATTCCCTTCTTCTGCAGCTCCCTCCCTTGATCTTGCTCAGGACCTTCTATGGAAGGATGATGTGGAGTTTATTAGCCTTAAAGACAAATCGATTTACAAGGACTTATATTCAAAGGATGTTGTTTTTAAACATCTCAATCATTGTTGGGGAACTTCTCTCCCAGACTCCTACTGGGAAAAGGTCCTTACGAAAGTCTGGCACAATTATATTGAACCTAAGAAAGCTTCCTTCAGGTGGGTTACCCTTCTCCAAAGGCTTCCCTTTAAATCCAACTCTAATGATATTGAGATTCGCACTGTTTGTCGCATGCCTGAATCGGTGATTCATATCTTGTTTGACTATTTTTATGCTAAAGAGATTTGGAGATTGTTCTATCATGATTTGAATGTTTGGCTTGATGGTAACCATGTTAATTGGAATTCAAGTCTCTTCAGTGATTTAAAATTGAGTAAGGGTTGTAAGTTGTTTTGGATTTGCTTGAATAACGAAATCCTTTGGCACATCTGGAAGGAATGGAACGATGACAAGTTTAAGGGCTGTAGGAGGGTTCTTACTGAGTCAAATAAAAGACTCACATATCTTTTTGTTGCCTTGTAGGTTACTCTCCACTTTGAAGCCTACAGTGATAAATTTGTAGATCTATGCAGTGATGGAGCAGTAAAAGCCATCTGGGAGGCACACTAAGTGTTAATGTTAGAGAATTCCAACTTGGGCAATCAGAGATTTCTAATGAGCTTTTAACCAAGCTGGAGAAGGAAAAGCTGTGAGGCAAAGGGTCCCCTGTTGACATGCGCTGCAGGCTCAAAAATGAGAAGATTGTGTCTCAGTCAATGGATCGATAAGAGAAGACGA
This sequence comes from Sequoia sempervirens, assembly GCA_007258455.2. Lineage (NCBI taxonomy): Eukaryota > Viridiplantae > Streptophyta > Pinopsida > Cupressales > Cupressaceae > Sequoia > Sequoia sempervirens. The sequence continues at coordinate 5,030 of VDFB02365671.1, read as the reverse complement.
GATTGATGAGCAAAGTAACTGTAGCTATGGAAATTTCAATGTTAAAATTCATGAAACTGCTGGGAGATGGTACAGTTCAGGTAAATAAGGAGGAGATCAAGTATGGCCATACTTGGCACTCCCAACATGAAGACTCCCCAACATTTCTGAAAGCACTTAAGGAATTCAAAAGAGAATTTAATGACGCAGCTGCAGATGGTGAACAAAAGAAAGTAAAAGAAAAACATGGCACTAGACTTCACGTTAATGAAGGCAACAACCCTACAATAGAGGAGGTCAGATCTAATGAAATGCTATCTGATGTTGAACCAGGCTGGGATGAACCAGATGAAGGCAGTCAAAGCAGAAACTTCTAAGCTGCTATGTCTTTTACACACTCAGACACAAGAAATACCACTTATAACTAGTTGTTTTAATGTCAACACAACAATTTCTATATATACAATTGTATAAGAATGAGGATAGATACATATGAAACTGTAATGCAGTCCTTATTATGTCATAGGCAGAGATGTAGAAGCTTCTATATAGGAAGTAGGTGTTAGCACAGACAATCGTTTATATACTATGTATAGAAGATCACGACAGTACTAATCTTTTTGTACCTTATGGGATTATACTATTATTAATAAAAAAAAAAATAGTTTTTTTTAATCGGATGGGAGGGAGGTATTGAATTTTTATGTTATTATGAGGGGGATTAAATAGGTAATGGGCTTTTCTTTTATTTGTTTTTAATAAATTAATTTAAATTATATATTAATTATATTATGTTTCATATTTAATAATATATTATATAAAATATAATATATTATAATACATAGAAATATAATTTAACTTTTATATATAATTAAATAATAAATGTGTTAAATATTTAACATATTTAATGCAAATATAATTTTTACAATATAATATATTATTAAAATATATCTAATAATTTATATTATATAAAATTCAAATATACTATATAATCATAAATAAAAATTATATTATTAATATATACTATACTATACTATTATTATATATAATATTACACTATAATATTATATTATATTATTTGTATTATACTATATTGCATTATTTATATTATATTTATGTTTTCATTATATAATATTATATTATGTTATTTATATATTATTTATTATATTTATATTTATATTATATATTATGTTATAATATTTATATATTTATTTTATATTGTTTCTTATCTTTATATTATATTATTTATTATATTTATATTTACATTATACAATATTACATTATTTATTGGAATTTTAAATAATATAATCTTAATATGTTAGTTTAAGATCCATGAATTTTTTTTATTTGATTAGTCGTAAATCATATTCATCTTATCAAAGTAATCCATGATTCTACATACCTTTTGAAAAGTCATAATTCACATCAATACCCAAACATAAATAAATATTATTATTAAAAACTTTAAAAAATTAGATTTATTTTTTAATTTAAGTATTTATTAACTTAATAATTTTATTATTTATTATTATTTTTAAAATTATTATTTTAATTAATATTTAGATTTTGTTATATTTTTATTTTCAATTTAATTTATTTCTTTTACTATTTAATTTATATTTAAATTTGAAATTTATTTTAATTTTTTTTTAAAGAAATTATTTATCTTATGAAAAATCGTAATTTTTTTAGGATAATTATACTTTAATTTTAATTTTAATTTATATAATAATGAAAATTGTAATTTTTGTAGAATACTTATATTTTAAATTTAAATTTTAACTGCTATAATAAAAATATTTGAATTTTGTTATTTTTTGACTTTGCATTTAGCTTATTCAATTTTACTTTTTAATTTAAATAAATTTATAAATATAATTTAAAGTTAGAATTAATTAATTTATAACTATTCGTCTTATTAAAATTTCAATTATTGTAGAACAATTATATTTTGAATTTTTATTTTATTTTATATAATAAATAAACCTCAAACTTAAAATCTAAATTATAATTTATAGAGCGAGAGAGCAAGATAGAGAGAAACTAACTTTTTATTAGTTGTTCGTACCAACAATCTCTATATCTATCTCTTTATCTCTCCCTCTCTCCCTCCCTCCCTCTTTATATCTATCTCCATATTTCTAGAGCTCCCACTCACTCATACACTCCCCGTTTCTCTCCTCTCCATTACTCGTCTCTATCTCTAACTCTTGCCCCCCTCTATCTTTATCTTCCAATATCTCCCTCTCCTTATCTATCTATATTTCATTATCTTTATCTCTCTTTTACTCAATCTCTCTCTCTAATACACATCCCCTCTATCTTTCCCAAGTTATATATATCTCTCTATATCTCCTTTCTATTCCTATCTCTACCTCTTTCTATCCCTATCTTTCCCTCTCTCTCTCCATCTCTAGCTATCACTCCCTCTTTCTATATCACTCTACTTTTCTCTCGTCTCTATGTTTCTCTCCCTCCCTATGCCTCCGTCCCTCCCTCTCTATCTATTTATATTTATCTATCTCACTCTTTTTCTCTCTCCATATATCTCTCTGTCACTCATATACACACACACACTCTCTATTTCTCTCTCCTTATCTCTATCTCACTATCTCTTTCTCTACATCTCTCTATCTCTATCTCCCTATCTCTCACTATCTATCTCCCTGTCCATCTCTATCTCTCTATATCTCCCTCTATCTCTATTAGTCCCTCTCTCTCTCATTCAATCTATGTCTCCTTACATCTCTCCTACTCTATATCTCACCCTCTCTCCATCTCACCATCTATATCAATATCTATCTCTCTGTCCCCCTCTTCCTCTATATATCTCTATCTCTTCCTCTCTATCTCTCATCTCTCTCTAACTTTATCTCTCCCTCTCCCTCTCTCTATCTCTCTACTAATAGACCAAAATTTCTCCTAATTGACCTTCAACACCTCTTCAACGTACCCATTACACACCTAGGTGCAATTGCTAGTTTTTAATTCATTTGAAATAAAAGTGTTAGCCTCCTTTTTTTCATTTCGCCCGTAACCCAAAGCAAAAGCACAACTTGGAAAAATAGAACCTTCTTATGAGTGGCAAACTAAAGCTAAATATGGATGGGGTTTCTCGGAGAAATCTCAAGAAATCGAGAGTTGGGTGTATAGTTCGAGATTAAAAAAGGACAACTCATTGGGGCAATGTCTATCAAATTGACGGACACTACCAACAATGTTGCTAAGATTGAAGGGATTTTAATGGGTCTCATGATGTGTAAAGAAAAAGGGCTAACAAATATAAAGCTGGAGTGTAATTCCACGGTGTGCATTAGTGCCATATCAAAAGGTCGAGTCAAAATTTGGAACATATAGTCGAAAGTGACAAGGATAAGGGAGTTTATGCACGAACTGAATGTACTTGAGTTTGGTCATATTTTTTAGGAAGCTAACTACACGGTGGATCTACTTGCCAATCTAGGCATCGATCAGAACGAATAGATAATCTTCGGTTTCCTAGTGGATAACTGGCCGAGACTTGAGAAGGTACTCTCGACCGATGTGGAAAATGATAGCTAAGAGTTTAACATTCAAGATAATTTGCTTCGCGAATGGTAATGCAATTTGGGCTGGATTCTCCTTACTGGAACTTCAGAATTAGAAATGGCACATGGTCCTCATTGTGGGTGTTCGTCAAGGATAAATATAGTTGAACTAGAGGAGTTTTCTCAGGTCACAATATGGTGAAGAAAGAAGGGCAAGCGATTAAGGAGATCAAATGCTAGTGTAAGTCTGAGAGTTTATTGGTGCAGGTATCGCATTTGTTTTAAATCATTGATACAAGTGGGATCAATGTGATAATGGGGATTCTTGGAGGGGTAACCGACATTGGGGGTCATACTCACAGTAAGAGGATATACCAGTTGTTCTTCGGTACAATCGTGGAAGAAATGGGTGATTGTGAGTGGGCAATGGGTCTGATCAAACCAGAGTTTCGGCCGTTGCTGTTGAAGGAGGCACGGAGGTGATCCCGAGAGACAAGAATATTGTCAACGTTTTCAACTCAGGGGCTGCAAGGAGGAAGTTGATCACTGCAGAAGCTTTACAACTCTTCTGAAAGGGTATCGAAAGGGCTAACATGGAAACTTTTCACTTTTATCTGAGTCTCTATGGTGGTTCTAGGAAAATTCATTGCAAGCAATTCACCGATGGAAAATTCACCGTCAACAATTCATCGTGGGAAAATTCACCGCCACTATGATGGAAAATTAACCGTCAAAAATTCATGAAATTAATTTTTCGCATAGTGAATTGTCATAACAATGAATTGTTGGCGGTGAATTTTCCACCAGTGAATTGCTGGCGATGAATTTGCCGTATACCCTCTATGGTGACCTTCTCACCCCTGAACAAACTGAATGGGAAAATGAGCTTGCTAATTGTCTCATTAGCCTCAATGTCCGGAAAGTCTGAGTTTTCAACACTCTTTGTAATCTTGGGTTTTGTTATTATTTATAAATAAAGGGATTTGTCTCTTACACAACACTTCCTTATAAAAAAGAGTGTTAGTTAATTAAATATTTTTTTGAAAATTATTTAATTATAGAAAAAAATATATTTTTAATTTATCTAAAAAAGAAGTATTAGCTAATTAAATAAATTTTTAAATTTTTATAATTATAATTAATTTTGGAAGGAAAATGATAAGTGATGAAATAATTAAAAAAATTTAAAATTATTTAATTAATATCCATATAATAAAAACAATAAGATTTAATTATTATGGATGAAAAGAAGAAAAAGTTAGCTTAATTAATAATTATAAATTATTTAATTAATATAGATAGAAGAAATGATAAGGATAATGATTAAATGATAAGATGAAAATGCATTAGTCATTTTTAGATGTCTACATTTTGTCCCTCTATGAGACAATCCATTTTATAATGTTGTTTCAAAGAAGAAAGATTGATGATATGTCTTAGTGTAGCATGGGATGAAGAATATGATGCCCCTTCGAGAGATCAACCAAAGAAAATAAATTTTTGGTTGGGCTCACAATAAGAAGG
>VDFB02365670.1:0-48851 GCA_007258455.2 Sequoia sempervirens | reverse complement strand
GGAGTCAGTGTCACCAAATCTCTAACTATTCGCATTGTCTAGTGTTTGGAGAAATCCTAGTGGGGACTCAAAAAATATAGCCATCCTAGGGTTGTAAATGATTGTGAGTCAATTTAACACTTTGCTTGGTTTCAAAACGATCCAAAAACAAACATTCACTATTATCTTCAAAATTTCAAACACTTTGGCTCAAATATGGACTTCTTGAGTTAGCTTTGATATTAATACTTGTCCTAAGGATTTATCCTTAGTGATTTCTAAATATATTGAGATTAATCTCAAACCCATATTTCTCCCATAGACAATATAGGCAATTATGGCTTTAACCTCATAATTTTTATGAAATGGACATTGTGAAAGTTATTGATGTTTTTGACATAAATATCTAGTTTGGAAACATAATCAAATACAAGTGTTTGTGGTAACATCAATTCACTTAAGAAAAGATAAATTGAAAAATGAACCCCACATGACTATTTGGAGACTGATTGCTCCCGTTGAACAACTTGATCTTCCAAGTGCTATAATTCAGCCAAACTTTGAAGTCATAAATGATGAACAAACAAATCTTATTAGTAGTTTGAGAATCTTCACTTTTGAAAGCAAGGAAACAAACACATAGTGGAGAGATGCAACAAACATTTTAGACAAAGAAGAGGAACACACCGATATTGAGGCTAGAAGGCCCCTATTACCACCACTCACGTGGCAATAAATATCTTCCTTTCTTCCATAAACTTAAACTATTTCCACATGATGTCATGAAAAATCAGGATCCCTAAGCCAAGGTCTATAGGTCTTCATTTTAGACTTAGGCATCTCACTCCAAAAGCTCTTAAGAAACACCTTCGAACAGTTCACATGAACAAAAACAGATTGGTAGAATTTTTTTATAGATGTGCTTCATGGTATAGCCTAGAATTGTATGCATTCTTTTGGAGTCAAAATCTTGGCCTCTTTCATGATACTCAACTCCTCTAAATGATTCATGAAACAGTCAAAATCTTTAGGAAAAATCTCCAGCACGTCATTTCAGACATAGGAATCGTAAAACAATGTATGGTCAAAAGTGGGCTTCAATATTTTACCGCAAACATTACACTTTGATGAGAAATTTTATGCCCGAGCTAGTAGAGCCCAAACAGGTTTTAAAATTCCCATCCATCCTCTCATTTTCTAAATCATTGAGTCTTTAGGATTTGAAAATTTAAGAGGTCTAGCATCATTCTCACTACCTTGGTCTTGTCAAAACAAAAGGTTCACTTTAGGTCAACATTGAGTCAAACATTTCACTCACCCCTTCATAAAAAATCATCCTTCACCTCATCTATCTTTGCAAAATTTCAAATACACCAACACTTTGGGACTTAAACATCAAACCAATTGCTACCTTATCTACTTTGTATGCGAAATGTATCCTTTTCCATGCACTTAGTTAAGATATTTATCATCTTTGAACTAGTTTATCTTGAAGGTCACAAGTCTACCCTAAAGATTTCTAGGTTCATTAGCATCCTTTATCCCAACATCAAAACATCAAACTCAAGTCATAAGTGTTGTTCCAAAATGTTTTCAAAGATCACTTCCTACATCACCCATCTTTTCATCCTACATTATCATCATTTCTCCCAAAATACTTAGAGAGTCCCTTTTACCTAGGTTTGAGTCAACTAGACAGTTCAAACATTACAGAAATCAACACAACTCTCCCATAGCTGACACAAAATTTATGGTAAAGACGAGATCACAACACAAGAGAATCATGGAGACAACCAAAGTTACATTTACCTCAAGTGATCCAAATCCTTTATAATTTTATCTTAGGAGCCATGTTATTCGTCACAACAACCATCATCTCCTTTAGGACCATATGAAATCAAAGACATCACAAATAGCCCATTTGAGCTCACTAGGGAAGAAATTTTGCAGCATAAATCCTTTGAAAGTGTAGCTCCTATCTCCTTGACATTTGTAGCATAGAGTTTAACACAAGATTTCACAACTCCATCACAAGGACTAAGTCAAATTTACATACCTAGTCTTGCAACAAGCCTTGCTAAATATTTTGGTCACACGTCACGATTTGAAAGTAGTACACTTGTGGGTACTCTTGAAACTAATCCTCCACCTCTCACCACCATTTGGAAACCTACCTTTGGTGCTCCTCCTATTCCTGAAGATCCAAAATAGCTACACACTTCGCTTGAACTTCATTATTCCACCACCACTTCAAATTTTCAGGGACACCCTTCTTCATCCACACCTATGAGTACCACAAGTATTCCTACCATCATGCAAAACAATATAGACCAAGTATCTCAAAACAAGACACAAGCACATGTCAATACTATATCACAGAATCAACCCTCAATGTAAATAGGGACATCTTTATCCAACCCTATTATGGGTTCATCCATTCCATCTACCATTACCACATCATCCGCCATCAATCCACCTTCAAACAATCCCTTGGTTACAAGTTCTATCAATCCCGAGAGTACCTTGATCACAAATCCTTTGTTCACATCTCTTGCACAAGGAAATCCTCAAAACATAGGACAAGGGAATATTTTCAATCAATGGACTCAAGGTCCTAGTGTATCATTTCCATTACAAAATTTAATGACATCATCTTTTTCCACAACCCCTTTTCTATACCAAATCAATCAGGAGCTCAAACATACATTCCTCCATCTCATTCTACCATATTGCAAGGAATGTTAAACCAAGGGAATCCTCCACCTTTCACTAGCAATCTGCTACCCACTTAAAACATCAATATCCATAATCCTTCATAGATGTCTCAACAACTACCTGATCCCACATTGCAAGGACATGCCTTAGCTCTACAACAAGCACAAAAAACTTATCAACAAGTCATACAACAATAACAAGCACAACAAGCAGCCTTAGCTTAGCAACTTAGCAAGTAGCTTTAGCACAACAACAACAACAACAAGTGGCCATTGCACAACAAGCACAACAAGCAACCTTAGCAACACAACAAGTTTCACAACAACAACAAGCACAATAAGCATATTTGTTAGCACAACAACAACAACATGCCCAAAAACAAGCCCTACTGGCGCAATAACAACAAGTTCAATAGCAATCCTTACTAGCTCAACAATACGCCCAACAACAACAAAAAGGTTCCTTTTATCCTAATTTGAACATCATCAATCCAAACACATTAGGAACATATTCATCACTTTCACAAAACCTAACACCTTCATACACCCCATATAACTCACCTATCATCCCACCATATTTTCCTCCATCCAATCCGCAAGATGATCTAGCATCACAATTGAAAGAACTCTCACAAGAAATGCAGGACCTTCACATGGGCAAGACAAAGAAACCTCATACATAGAATTTGTGTCCTTACCCATTTGATCGAAACATAGCAATGATACCATTCCCTCCTAGTTTTTAAATCCCTAAGTTTGACAAATATAGAGGGAGAGGAAGTATTGTTGACCATATCAAAGAATTTAACATTATGTGCATGAAGGTGGCTTAAAATGATTCATAGCTAATGCGCCTCTTCCCTCAAAGTTTAATAGGTACTGCTATGGATTGGTTTTCTCATTTTCCTCTTGGTATCAAAACTTTTCAATAAATCACTGACAAATTCATTGATCACTTCTCCTTCAATCTTGACATTGACGTTAGTCTAGAAGAGTTGTACACTCTTAAAAAAAATCAAGGAGAAACCTTCACTAATTTCTTAAAACAACGGAGACAAAGCGTTAGTAAAAGAAAGTGGCCTCTTCCTAATTAACAACAAGTGGGAATCATTATAGCCAACCTTGATCCAAATCTATCATTCCACTTGAAAATGTAATGCATCACATAGTATGACAAGCTTGTTCGGAGATCCCTTAACATTGAAAGATCCCTAATCTCACAAGGAAATACTCGGACTTACAAAGACAATCATCCTTCAACCAGTTCAAATGAGAAACCTCGTGTATGGGCTAAGAACAAAAATGTAACAAATGACGGTGTGGTAGATGCTAAGGTCATACTAAGTGCTCCTAGACCTAATAACAATCAAGTTGCTAACATCCAACCAACTGTACAACAAATAGTACCACCTAAGAACAATCAAATCATTAACACCAACATGCAACAAAGGAAAACCGGTAAAAGAACAACTATCCCAAGTTCAAGTACACATAGTTATCGAAACCCATCAAGACGATCATGAAGAAACTGGTAGAGTCAAATCTGATAACACTTCTTTGAAAACTACCAAGAACCACAAGAGAAGCTATCCTGGTACAACGAGTGTGATCTCTATGAATTTCATAAAATCAAAGGACATAAAATAGAAAAATGCATGAAACTCAAGAATATCATCCAAGATCTCAAAGAGAATGATACCTTATATGTTGAGGTACCAGCTGGGAACGAGGATCTCAAGATATGCATGACCCCTATGCCTGATCATAACAAAGAAAAAAATGACAAAGCTAAGGATTACACCAATGTTCAACATACTTATTCCAATGTAGTTGCCTCCTATGATAGCATTATCACTATTGTCACCATCAAAGGAGCTCGTACAAAATGTGGAGTCACCACACGATGTGGAAAAATAACTATTCAAGGAACTATCCCATCTCAATCTGGGACACAACCTACTTTTCCCGCATCTAATCCTGGCAAGTACAATCTTGTAGATTAGCTTAAACAAACCCTTGCATAGATATCAATCTTATAACTTTTAAGGTTATCCCCTCCACACAGGGAAATACTAGAAAAATCCTTCTCTGAGTCATCCATTCCCAAGAACATTGATACTGATCATTTTCAAGCTATGGTAGGGCATATCGCCAACCATCTTCTCACCTTTTTTGAGCAAGATTTACCGTCACAACCATCTCATAACCATTCTTTATAGCTTGAGGTTTTCATTCATAAAAACAAGGTCAAAAGAGTCTTGGTAGATGGAGGTGTTGATCTGAACATTTTTACCCTGCAGTTGATCAAGAATCTAGGCTATTCAGAAGATACCATTAAGAAGACAAAGAGTAATACTATCAAAGCATATGACGACCAATAAAGGGTATCACAAGGAATCATTGAACTTCCAATCCAAGTGGAACCTCTTATTTCAAAAACTACATTCCAAGTACTGGATCTTGATCTTCCTTATAACATACTACTTGGCCAACCTTGGATCCATGCTTTGAAAGCTATAGCCTTAAGCTATCATCAGTGTGTGAAATTTCCTTTTGAAGGTAGAGAAATCACTATCCATGGAGATACTGAGCCTTTCAAATACAATAGAAGTCTTGAGGAAAAGTTCTATAAGATCCCACAAATACCCAAAATGATGAAGGACCTACACCATCAAGCTCATTTATTGACTCATCATCCCTAGCCTCTACCTTAGCATCAAAAGTTCCCATTATGAAAAGCATACCCAATGTCAAAGCAGTGATTCAAGATGATGGTTGTGGAAACTACAAACTATTGAAAGACACCTGTTTCTTGGGAGAGTTACCTATTTCTCCTCAATCTCATGGGAAACCTACATCTAGCACCAAAGAACCAGCAACAATCAAGATGGCAACTACTACCTTCACCAAGTGGGGAGACCTGAATCAAGAAGACGTCAATGAGAAATATATCTCTAAACTTCTCTATCAAGATGAACAAACTGTTCATGTTCTTCCCTTGGAAGATGACAACAAAGGATTGCAACTAATGTAGAGCATGGGATATAACAAGAATAAGAAGCTAGGATAGAATGACAATGGTTTACTAGAACCCATTGTTCCTGAGAAATGACTAAAAAATCTTGGCTTAGGTTGTACTACAAGCAAGGTCACTCTTATTGGCAAAGGTATTTCTGCTAAATGAGTTGAGGCTTCCTCTTGGTCGCCTAAATTATGTGATACAACCTTATATGACTTTCCCTTGATGTTGCTGACCTATTTGAGAACAAGACCCTCTTTATGATATCCATAACATCTTTTGTCTCAAACAGCCAACCAATTGAAATACGCCTAGTATACCCACAACTCATTGACATGGACCAAGAAGGACCACCGATTCTAGATTTACTTGAAAATGATGAAGCAATCTCAAAATTCATGGGACTCAGAGACTACTTATCATGGGTAGATCACAAAGCTAGATTTGACATAGAGCTCGATACAGGGGAATACTATGGGGAGACAGTTGAATCCTTTCAGTCGTAAAATAAATGAAATACAATTAACATGCAAATCCTTGAGTGAAAACCACCTAGTGGCACTATCTGGTCCCAAAATAGTAAAAACAAAGGATGCATCTGATGGTGAAAACCTATTCGAGGCACCTAAGGATGAGGGATTCAATCTCCCCCTTAGTGCAATGTATCTACTAGAGAAGTCAATAGTACTAGCAAAAAAGGCTAGTCCAGTTAATTTGGGAACAAAAGAAGCACCTAAGATCACTTTTTATGCTGAATCTTTCTTGGACGAAGAATAGAAGAACCTAGCAACATTCCTTAAAGAGAGAAGAGCTAACTTTACATGGTCATACACAAATATGCTAGGCCTTGATCCAAAAATGGTTGTACATCACTTAGCAGTTTATCACAATGCCAAACCAGTCAAGCAAAAACTAAGGAAGATGCACCCACAAATAACACTCTTGGTTAAACTAGAACTACAAAAGCTTCTTGATGTTGGATTCATCCAATTGATAGATTATCCTGAGTGGGTTTCAAACCTAGTACCAGTCGTAAAACCCATTGGGGGCATCAGAATATGCACTAATTTTAGAGATTTGAATAAGGCATGTCAGAAGGATGATTTCCTTCTTCCCAACATTGATCTCATTATGGATTTAATAGCTGGGCATGAAATATTGTCACTCATGGATGGATTTTTAGGCTACAATCAAATCATAATCGTCAAAGAGGATTAACATAAAACTACCTTTAATTGTTCGTGGGGAGCCTACTATTGGAATGTAATGTCATTTGGGTTGAAGAATGTAGGAGCCACCTATCAAAGAGAAATGAACCTCATCTTTCACGACATGGTCCATAAAATAGTTGAAGATTATGTAGATTGATATTTTGGAAGAATCAAAGAAGAGAAGTGAGAACATACAAGTCCTAGGACCTATCTTTGATAGGCTTGAAGAATACAAGGTACGACTGAATCCAAAAAAGTGTGTGTTTTGGGTCACATCAGGGAAACTTCTTGGCTTTATTGTTTAACAAAGAGGAATAGAAATCAGTCCAACAAAAATAAAATCTATCCTAGACATGGAACCACCGTAGACATTGAAGAAAATGAGATAATTACAAGGAAGATTGTAGTCTATCAAAAGGTTCATAGCCCAACTATCAGATTAAATTCACCCCTTTTCACATCTTCTCATGAAAGGGATAAGTTACAAGTGGGATGAAAAATGTGATAAAGCTTTCTAGCATATCAAGGATTATCTACTTGTTGAGATGATGGAGTCATAGTGTCCCTGATGAAGCTACAGTCTTCAATGGAGGACCTTTGCCAGGAAAGATATTCAACCACACAGAAAGTGTTGCAACAATGGAATGAAAATAGAGGTTATATTATGATGATGTGATATGTTACAAGAGTACATGTGCCTGATTAAATAGGCAAGAGAGAGAACGTAAAATGCATAAGATGTTGCCAAGTGTCAAAATCACACTACATGTGACAACATGTGAACACTACCTAGGAAATGATAAAAGATTGAGATAAGTTCTAGAAGGAAAACTCATCTTCTAGAAGGAATCTTATCCCTACACATGAAAAGGGGGAATTACCCCATTATTTATGTTTTATCTAAAAATGCAACCTAGGACTAACTAATGCAAGACCTAAGTTAACTTATGCTAGTGTAATAATTAATTAATTACACTAACACCCCCCATAAGTGCAACTTAGGGAGGAAATGCAATGATTATGAAAAGATTATGGGTCCTAGATATGAGGCCATGTTAGGTACCCATTTACATGATGAAGATGTAGCAAATCTCCCACAGCCGGAGAAAAGGGGAAAACCCAATAGGAACAAAACCCCTCTCCAAAAAGGAGATGAAAAAAGAAAAAAAATGATGGAAGAGTGATGATTGGAGGACTCAACATCATCCCCCCAAGGACTAAAACCATCACAAAGATACAAAAAGAAACAAAAATAGGGGACTAGATGTCCCCCCCATAAATGAGAGTAGTCCCCTCTAGGATGTCTTCAAAACCTATGATGAAATGAGAAGCCAAGTTTGCAAGACCTGATGAAAACCCATCCAGATGCCACAAGTCCAAAGAGATGAATGAATACTTCCTTACTAAAAAAAATCTCAACTGAGAGGTAGATGAAGAAAAAGATGGAGCTAAGAGAAGAGCCAAATCAAGCCAACCACCACAACCCTGGCGAGGAGGATTAGAATTGCTTCCTACCCTAGAGTTTGGAGAGTCAGGAGTAGGTTGAACACGATCCCAAAACTTGGTAAATTTGTACACCCTGGAGTGATGATCTACTTCTCCATAGGCGACAAGTGTGTCAAACCAATCCCTACAATGCTTGAAGATGAATCTTCATGAGAAGAAGAGTGAGGTGATTTGATAGAAGGAGGAAGAGTGATGTTATGATCTCTGAGAATCTATCCCAGCTCATGTATCTCCCTCTTAAAACATGTCTCCTCACTATGACCAATCCCATTACAAAAACTACACTTGGGCCTCTCCCTCTTAGGCTTTTCTTCCTTGTGTTGTGATGATTCAAAAGATTCTATCTTAGATTTTCCCTTATTCTTTCCTTTTCCTTTGGATGGTGCTATAACAAGAGCATGAGATTTTGAAGATGAATCATCTTGATTGAGTTTTGATTGCTCTCTAGTCAGCCGCTTACAAAAAGTATTGAATGAAGGCATCACAAAACTGTCTAAGGCCATCCATTGTAGAATAGAAGGAAGTAGAAAAACAAGAAAAATAACCTTCTAACTTGGACAAGATCATGAAGATGCATTCCTTGTCAGTTTTATCTTTGCCACACCCTGATAGCTATGTCCTCAAAGACTTGAATTACCAAATAGTCTTCTATGGAGGGGAGCTAATCAACTGAGAGTGAAGCAAGTTTTGAATCTAACTGTAAAGCTTGAACATCGCTAATAGAACCAAAAAAATCCTTGAGTTTACCCCAAACCTCCTTAGGATTTTTGCACCCCTCAATATGGAAAAATAAGGAGTTGGAGACATGAAGAGCAATAAGTCCCATAGCCTCCTCACACTTGATTTGATGCTGAAATTTCTCATATTCCCTGGTCAAATATGGCTGATTCTCATTCAACGTTCACCATAGGTCCTTCGACCAGAGGAGACACTGCATGCTGACTTTCCATGTATGATAATTGTGGGGTGTGAGAATCTCAAATCCTGTATCTTCCATTAGAGAAAGAAAAACTATACAAGACAAAAATTATCTAAAAGGAAATGTTGGAATTTGATGATATATCAATGATCAACTGAAATGAATCCCCATTGATACAAAAAAATCCCTCCAAAAAAGCAGGATGTTCAAGTGAAGAAAAAAAACCTAAGGTGACAAACAACCAAGACACTTCACTTTGAAGCTAATTCTGAAAGGAAATGTTGGATTGATGGAAAATAGACTGCAATACCTCTCTGATGCTGCGAGAATGGTAGAAATTTGACAAACAAAAAAAGAGATATCACCTTCCAAGCCCAAATTAGGGTTTTCACTTCAAATGGATAGAATTTTTGATGAAAATAGAATCTAGAAAATAGGGTGCACCACTAAAAAGTAGAATCCAAGATATTTCTAATGGCATATCATTTGCCAAATTTTGATAGCGTATGTGAAAGATACGACCTCTGAAAGATCACTGCTACAACAGACCTACTCAGGCTAACCGGGTGCAAAAAACAAGCACCCGAGGGCTAAAAAAGTTTAGCCCTTGGTCGCTGATATGACCGCAGGGCTGCCAGATGCAAAAAAAATTCCCCCCGAATTGGGTGGCGTCAGAGTGGTGCGATGGCTAAGGAAAGGTGGCACGGCTGGTCGTGATGGTAGCACCACTCAGGGGCAAGCAGGGCCCTTGGTCACGGATAGGACTGGGTCTAGTGATGAGGGTTCGACTGCAGACTTTGGCGGATAGGTGATGGGATCAGTCGGCAAAAGTGGTGTCGATGTCAGGAAAGGAACTCTGGTCGGTGGACGATGAAAGTCAGTGATGTCAACCGATGTGATGGGTGCTGACAGATGTCTACAGACTGGAGGTCGAATACCGACAACAAAAAAATTGAATATTACAAATGCAATTCAAATTTAATAAAAAATGTTGATATTATTTTAAAAAAAAAACTGCAGAAATATTTTATGAATGTTGACTGAACAAAGCCCAAACTATAGTCGATGAAAAAATAAATATGCCGACTGGTAAATAAAATACTAGGTCACTCACAGATTTAAATTTTTGCTTGAACTTTAGAAAAAAATGCCTGATGATTCTAAAGAAAGTTTTCCTTCATGGAGAACTGAAGGGGAGATTATTTTTTTTGCAAAATTGTATGGATAGTACAAAATGATGCAAACCCTAGATTGATACCTCAATGGCTCCTGATTGATATGTCTCTAAATTTGACGATTGAGGAGGTGATCTATGGGTTTTGAGGCCTTCTAGACGCAATGGAGAGGTCAGAGAGAGCCTGATGTCCACTAGAAATCAGCTTGGCTCCCAGGTAAAACCAACTAGCCTGCAAGTAAAACTCCAAGCCTGCAAAGAATCTCACACACCAACTTTCTTGATCCTGATTTGAGGTTTCATTGGAAAAGCTTTGATACCATGTTGAGATGATGGAGTCACAGTGTCCTTGATGAAGTTGTAGTCTTCAATGGAGGACCTTTTCCAGGAAATATATTCAACAACAAAGAAAGTGTTGCAACAATGGAATGCAAATGGAGATTCTATTATGATGATGTGATATGTTACAAAAGTACATGTTCCTAATTAAATAGGCAAGAGAGAGAACCTAAAATAAATAAGATGTTTCCAAGTGTCAAAATCACACTACATGTGACAATATGTGAACCCTACGTAGGAAATGATAAAAGATTGAGATAAGTTCTAGAAGGACAACTCATCTTCTAGAAGGAATCTTATCCCTACACATGAAAAGGGGGAATTACCCCATTATTTCTGTTTTATCTAAAAATACAACCTAGGACTAAATAATGCAAGACCTAAGTTAACTTATGCTAGTGTAATAATTAATTAATTACACTAACACTACTAACACCTCTAGTGCTCATGTTGTTGATACTGAACAAGCCACTAATCCTGTACATCTTAACAAGACCAACAACATTAGGATCTCTTTTAGCACAACATGATGAAATTGGAAAGGAAAGAGCCATATATTACATCAACAAAACCTTGGTAGGGTATGAGATGAACTATTCACCCATTGAGAAATCATGCCTAGCGGTAGTTTTCGCTTCAAAAAAGTTTAGGCACTACATGTTGTCACACCAAAGAAATCTCATCACAAAGATTGATCCATTAAAATATCTGTTATCCAAAGCAACCCTTAGAGGATGAATGGCTAAATAGGTAAGGATCTTGACAGAGTTTGACATAGAGTATGTGGAGTGCAAAGCAATCAAAGGACAAGTGATCATAGACCAACTAGCAAAACCACCCATCTATAATGAGAACCCTTTAATATATGAGTTCCTTGATGAATCCTGGTGTTCCTTATTAATCTCACAACTCAGTGAAAAATGTAGATCAGGAGCAGGAATTCTTTTCTTCATTCCCCAAGGTGATTGCATCCCAAAGTCATACAGGTTATCATTTCCATGTACCAATAACATTGTTGAATATGAAGCCTTGATCACAGGTCTCAGGATAGTAGTTCAATGGAAAATACAAGAGATGAAAGTCTATGGAAACTCACAGCTGGTTATCAACCAAGTCAATGACGAGAATCAAACTAAAGATGAAAAGCTCACTCCTTATAAGAAGATGGTGGAGAATATCAAAGATATTTTATAGACATAACTTTTGAGCAGATTCCTCGCATGAACAATAGAGCAACAAATTCCATGGAAACAATCAGATCACTACTAGACATGACAAACAACATCCTCCAATGTGAATTCTTGGTAGAACAACTTCTCGTACCAACCTTTGAAATCCCTGAATCCAAATTCACGTGTGTCAATGTTGGTCTTGGATCCCCATGGTACCATGAAATTTTTACTTACCTTAACACAAGAACCCTTCCATCAGATATCACCTCAAACCTTAAAAAGACCTTTTTCAAAAAGGCATCTTGATTTGTAATCCTAGGTGATACCCTTTATTGTCAAAGCATCGAAGGGACATTACTACGATTTCTTAACCAAGAGAAAGCCTTAACTACTTTAATAGAAGTACAGGATGAAATATGTGGGTCCCATTCTAGTGGTGAGACATTAGCAAAAAAACTATTGAGGACAAGATACTATTGGTCAACCATGGAAAAAGAAGCTCATCAATATGTGTGGAAATGCATCTAGTGTCAACAACATGGGGATCTGATTCATGCTTCAACTCAAGAATTGCAAACCATAATCACACCATGGCCTTTTTTGAAATGAGGACTCGACCTCATAGGAAAAATCACTCCAACCTCATCCAACGGCCATAAGTTTATCATAACTGCCACTAAGTACTTTACTAAGTGGGTTGAAGCCATTCCTATGACCTATATAATGGGGAAGCAGATAGCCAAGTTTATCCTGAATTGCCTAATTTTTTGTCATGGTGTTCCACAAACTCTCATCTCAGACAACGAAACACCATTCAAGAATCAGGATGTGAAAGAGTTGTGTCAAAAATTTAATATCCAACATCGATTCTCTACCCCGTACTATCCTCAAGGCAATGGCCAGGCTGAGGCTATGAACAAAAATATCCTAAAAATCCTAAAAAAAATAGTTAATGAAGCTGGTTGTGAATGGCATCTACAACTAAATCTCACCCTTTGGCCTTATCAAACTAGTATCCGCACGCCTACAGGTGCAATCCCCTTCTCCTTGGTCTATGGATCAAAAGCTATCCTTCCTATTAAGGTTGAGCTCCCATCATTGTGAGTATCATTGAAGAATCTGATAACTAAGGAAGAATATAGAGTGTCTCGATTGAATGAGATAGAATTCTTGGATGAACATCATCTTGACACCGTTAATCACTTGCAAGTATATCAAAATTGACTAAAACAAAGCTATAAAAATAGAATCAAATGTTGGTCATTCCAAGTAGGTGATCTTGTCTTAAAGAAAAATCAAAAGAACCTTCTAGATCAAGAAAGTAAAGGAGAGTTTGAGCCAAACTGGTTAGGTCCCTTTGTCATCACAACAAGCTATGGATCAAGAGCATACCAACTATCAACCCTTGAAGGTGAACCCTTGCAGGAGCCAACCAACAACTTGCATCTCAAAATTTTTTATGCCTAATCTCGAAGGGTGTAAATTAGAAAATACAAAAAAATAAAAAAATGAGAAAAAGGATTGAAAAAGTAAAGAAAAAATTTCGTCCTCTAGTGAAAACCACTTCAGTGGCACTTTGGGCAAGTACTTTTGTGAAAACCTAGCAAACAAGCACCTTGCATAAATAAAGCATCTCCATCTATTCTTTGGATCTTTTGGCTCTATCATTCTTTGCATCGCCATTCATCCCTCATCTGCATCCTTATCATGGCTTGTCATTGTAAGGTATCATGAACTCTTTAGCACTACTTGGGATATTCCCAAGGTCAATTTGTCCTTCCTTTATCGAAGTAGGCTAACATGTCACACTGGGGGAATTTCGTTATGTGCCACAATTGGGTTCTTGTATATCTTGAGGTCATGGGACATCTTATTAGAAAACACCAAAAATATTCATAAAATCTTACCTAGAAAATCCAAAAACATTTGCAAAATACTATACAACTAAAATCCAAAAACATTCAAAAAAATTGTAAAGAAAAAATCCAAAACATCCAGAAAATATCAAAAACCCTAAAAAGGTCAAACATCAAAAAATCCAAAAAAAAAAGATTCCTCTTATCAAATTACATTGTCTCTAAGCTTGAATGTAGGAAAGGCCATCATTGATGTGCCCTCGAGACACCTTAGGTCAATCCTTTAGTAGTCTGTCATAATAAATTGTTGTCCTTCATCTGTTCATATCTTCATCTTGTAAATCGGTCAAGTCAGTCGAACTACGTGGTCTCTATGTGTATAACATAAACAAGGCTAATCTTTGATTAGCCCCCGAGGTCCCTAGGATAGGTCCTTAGGTTAGGTTCTTGGTCAATATATAGAAAACCCTAAATGTCCAGTTAACTCTGATAACTCTCGTGAAAATCCAAAAACATCCAAATATTCAGAAAACACAAAAACATTCAAATATTCAAAAAATACAAAAACATTGGAAAATGAAAAATCCAAAAACAATAGAAAACATTCAAAAGACCTAAAAAGCCTCAAATATTCAAAAAACCCTAAACAACCTCAGAAAATTCAAAAATCCTAAACATCCATATAATTTTTCAAAAAGACACAAAACAACCTCAAAACATTTTCAAAATACCAAAAACATTGAAATATTCTAGAAAATCCAAAACCCATCCATCATATCTTGCTTTCACCCGCAATAAACCGTCACCCATAATAAACGATCGTTACCCTCAACCTTTGGCTAAACAAGTAGAAAGAAAACATAGCAAGTCATAAAGTGTGAACCTAAAATTCAAAATCTAAAGTCAAAATCATAGGTAAATGTGTTAGTAAAATTTATAGCAAAGGCTCATCTTAGCATCATCATCCCAACATCAAACAACCCTCTGATCAACATGTCCTAGGATGTATCCTTCTTGTGATGGAAATCAGTTTCAGACATCACTATAGCTAAACATAAACTAGGCAAGAGCTATAGATAACACTGACTGTTTGTCTTTGATCTTTTCTTATGATTTATCTTAATGATCCATTTTGAGGACCTCTCGATGATGTCTATCTAAAATGATTTAGAGAGAAAGGAATGGGGCATCGATCATTATCTTTCATTTGTTGTGCTTTGTGGATACTCTTGTAAAATAATCTTGGTGCATACTTGCTTAGTTGTATGTAGGAAGGTCATTTGGAGTATGTTGTTGACTATTGCACATGCTTTGGTCCAATATATTCTAAGCTTCTAACTTGCATTCCAATGACATTTCCGTATGTCAAGGTGTGAACAAGAACTATCCTATCTACTTTTCGAGTCAAATTTCATTACACTAGATACAACACTATCTTGGTTATCAATACCTTCGTGCATCGTGTCTATGTGTTATATCAAACAGTAAGGAATGATGGAAAATCCCAATCCTAAAGTGTGAGCATCCCATCCTGCATTTTGCATTGTATCATCACCATCTCTAATAAAGTTTTGATGGATTAAGGACTTGTTGGATCTTTTGAAGCAATCATCATCAACAAAGGTCATTCATTCTTTATTCTTCTATCTTCTCTCTATGCTAACCTAGTGTCATGATAGTCAACAAAAAAATCATCAATGCATCCATCCTGCATCCACAAACCATCAACATACATGCATCTCATGATCATACCATAATCATAAAACATCCATCAGCATAATCATACATCTCATGATCATACAACATCATACATTCTGCATTATCATTTGAGTTATGATGAATAATATAAATTTGTTATTCTAAGCACCTTAAATCGTTGCATATCATAAAAATTTGCATCCACACATCCATATGCATACATCATCATAAAACATGCATAGAAAACATACATAAAGAAATACATCCACATCATTTGCATCCATAACATCTGCATATCATAACTACCGTCCATCCATATCATATCATGAAAATATAATGAAAAAAAAGAATATAACATTGTGTCCATATCATAATCATTGCATATCATATAGGCATAAAATAAAGTGCATCCATAGATCATCAAGGTAAATGCATCCATATCATGATCATCCATACATGAAATAAAGTGAACACATGATAACATGAATCATCTGTATCCATATCATATATATATCAAAACATGTGCCATGGTTCAAAATTTGAATCAGTGTATGTAGATCGATCATAAGTAAAATATCCACGAGGCTAACAAAAAGGAGCCCATGAATGTATATCAATGATAAAGAATTGGGAAAAAACAAAAGAGTGTCTATACATAAAAAAAATCTAGCCTTGATGGTTGCTACCCTCTCCAGCCTGCCTCTCAGGCTGCTCCTCTGCTTGGGGACATGCATCATTGCGTTGAGAAAAATTTGGCTAACGAAGAGCTGTTGGAACATCCCAATGGTAATGCTGCTTGTAATTTGCAGCCTCTGTAACATCCTCTCTATATAATTGTGCTGACACTATCTGACCATGAGTCACTACCATTATAGTCTCAATCTGTTGGCATTAGGCAACCTCTTAATCTCTCTCAGCAGTAACAACCTGAACTCTTTGTAGCTCCTGATCTCTCTTTGCTGTCACTACCACCACCTATTACTGAGCCTGGTCTCACTCAACAATAATAACCAAAACCTACTAGCGGGCTTGATCTCGCTCACCAGTCAATGTCTATACTTGCTGCTGCAGCTCTTGTATCAAAACATCTCATGCATTTGGTGGTGGTGGTGGTCCTGGTTGTGGTTGTACTTGTGGCTATACCTGTGGTTGAACATGTGGCTGCTGACAAATTAGAGGAGCCCCCAGAACCTATCCATCCTAGCCATCCTAGCCTCCCTTTCCCCTACCTCTAGCTCCCCTACCTCACGGTCTCCCTCTAGGAGGAGCACCTACCAGATCTGTCAATTTCTTTGGTAGGGCGAACTATGCATCATATTCCATAGTGGTCTGCGCTATTGCCTAACCCTGATCATATGCCCAAGGCTGGGCCACCAAGTGTCAAAAGCTCTCAACGACCTCTAGAGCTGGAATGGTTGGTCCCCATGTGGGAACCTCTCTGGCTGATCTTGCAAAAATGGCCCTGTATGCATCATCGAGCCTATCCTACACATGCCTGAATTGTATGGCCACCCTGTCAAGGAGATATCTCTCGATCATCATGTGCTCTCCACCCTACATGTAACGGGTTTGTCTAGAAAAATATAGCTCTTGAATATCATCCAACCATGGTGGCATTTGAAGCCATGGGCGCAAGTAGAAAACTATCATGTCACCAATAACCTGCCTCCAGTATGGGAGGCCAATCTGTCCGGTGTGCCTCAGAGTGATGGAATGTCGATATCTCCAAACGATAGGATCGTTTGACTCAATGTCTGCCATTTGAACTATTAGCTGAAGCATGACAATGTGCTCCCATGCCCAAATGTGTAGCAAAGTAACCCTTGCACTGATGGCTCTCCCATCGCAATAGAAAAAATCATGTAAATCATGGTTCAAGGAGGCTAGCATCACAGGGCCCCACACAAAAATATTCCTCTTGTGTAGTATCTGGTACCATACCAAGCCCCATCTTGGGCTAAATCTTTTTCCGTGTCTATTTGGAGCCACCAAACCCAAAATGATGGCTGCGATGATCAATCTAAAGGTTGGCACATGACCTCTATATGTCTCCAAATCAATCTGAGATGTGACCAATGCAATTTGGTCCATCTCCATCACCTCAAGGCATGCATCAAACCCA
Source organism: Sequoia sempervirens (assembly GCA_007258455.2). NCBI lineage: Eukaryota > Viridiplantae > Streptophyta > Pinopsida > Cupressales > Cupressaceae > Sequoia > Sequoia sempervirens. The sequence continues at coordinate 31,142 of VDFB02365670.1, read as the reverse complement.
ACATCCATGTCATAAATCACATGGTTGCCATGAATTGATGAATGCAGAATCCACCACATGTCCTCCAAGGTAACTGTCACCTCCCCCATGCAAAGGTGGAAGGACGAGGTCTCATTGTGCCATCTCTCACATAGTGTTGTCATCACCAAATGCGTCCTAATCATGGGTGCATATACAATGTACCACATGCCAATCTCTCCCAAGTGCTCCTGGTGCAACTCTGATAGATCCCCTAATCTCTCCAATATCGTGGGCCTGTGCTCCCTCGACATCAATGGTGGGAAGACCTCCTACATCCATGAAGCGCACAACATTAGGAAATCATCAAAATTGGAAGTTGTTTGAAATTTTTGGCTTAGAAATCACAATAGCATTGCTATTTACAATAGCATCGCTATATTCAAATTCCAAAAAGTGAAGTCTGATGCATTTAAAATTTAAAATTGGAAAATGCATCACCAGATAAGTTGGCGTCTCAATTTATCTTTTGGCCTAACCTAATCCTAATTTCTAAATCGACAAATGCATCACAATTTAAAATTAGGAACCCTAATTTTAAATCGAGAAATGTGTCGCCATATAAATATGCATCATTAGAAATGATTTGGGTGTCACTAAATAATGACACCACTAGAATCTAAATTTTAACACCTAATAAATGCATTGAAAATTCAAAATTCAAAATAGGTTTTGAATCACATACTAGTGGTCCTTCACCTGGAAACCACTGGAACTCTCGAACTCGATCGGACATGTGCTTGGGAAGCTCTCAATGCTCCATTTTGTTCAAGGTTCAGACCTTAAATTGCAAGAATTCCTTAAGGTGTAAATGCACAAATGAATTGAAAATGACCCCTCCTGGCCTATTTAAGCTAGAAAATTAGGGATTTTTTCCCTAATTTAACTTTAAAGATGGGGTTTATTATCATTGTCACCAATTTTTCCAATCTGGACCTAATTTTGCACTATTTTTTGCATTTTTGGCATTATTCTTGCATCCCAGAACCTTTCTGAACCCTTGGGACAACTTTTAACCTTTATTGAGTAATCAACCCAAAATTTGAAATTTCCACCCGATTTCTCTAGGGGGTAGGGAGTCAGCTTTATCCTTCCATTGGGGCATCTAAAAAATCATTTTTTATTTATTTAGGCATCAGTTTTAATGTGAAAAACATTATTCTTTGAACTAAAGCAACAAGTACCTCACTTCAAAGAGGGGAAAAATGTAGACACTGAAAAATGTCCTAATCGATGTCATACATTTAAATCAGATTTACTAACATCATTTCCTCTTTAATCTATCCTCTTTTCGCTTAATTGATATAATTATCCTAGCTAATTAATTAATTGCATCGTTCTCATCTATTGGCCTAATTAATTTAATCAAGTTAATTCATCTCTTTTCGCACTAACACTTCATCTAATTAAATTAAATAGATCAAAATATTTAATTTAATCTCCTAAGTCATCTTATTTAATTAAATAACCCTAAGTTATTTAGTTAAATATCATTTCACCTCTCCCTTGTTTATTAAATCATCTAATTTAATAAATATCTCTTTAATTCTTCTAATCCCATAATTGCATAAATTAAATCTTGTTTAATTATCAATTAAACTAATTTTCCTCTAAGCAACGGGAATATTCCCATAGAATATTCCTTATCCCCATTTTTGCACAATTAAAAATTTGTTTTAATTTGTAAATTACCTTTTTCCTCATCCTAAGGGAATATTCTAAGGAATATTCTCTCTCCTCCAATCAACTCACTTGGATTCTTGAACAAGCTAAACCTTCAACCTCTTGAGCAAGTTACCTTTGACCTATGTGAGCAGGTCAAAAGTGTGTTTCTTTGAGTCAAGTGTGAGCCCTTGATTAAACTTTCATCATGCATTCTCATCCGTTGATGAGAATCCATGATCCATGCCTCTCATCCCTTTCATCTTAAACCATTGATTAAGCTTTTTGATCTCAATCATTCATTCCTCATTTTCTCTCCTATAAATAGATCACTATTTGGAGAGAAATGGATCCATCTTTCAATTGCAAACTTATGTTGTTGAATTCACTTGCATCCATGCTCTTAATTTACTCACTTGTTAGCTTATTTTTCATTGATTTTCATTGCATAATAGCTTAGAGCATCCATTAATGGCTTCCATGCATCCATCTTAGTTTGTATATGAATTAGGGTTTTCATCTTTTAGCACAATTTTAGCTTAGATTATCTTAGCAATAGCATAATTAGGTCATTTGTAGCATAAAATCATGGTAACTTAGCTTGCATAATGTTATTTTTAGCATAAAATAGGTTTTACATACATCAATCACAATGTTTTCATCAATTCTCTTCCATAAAATTGACTGAAACAAGCTCACTGATCACGGGATTGGGAAAGGGTCATCGTTCCACATCAACACGACACCAATTCCACAACGAGTTAAGTTTTAGATGGATTAGAGTAGATGTTTTGAAATTTTCATAATTTAGTATGTTAGGTTTTGATAAAAATTTTAATTTCAATTTCATTTGAATGATCTTGTTGAGATTTGAGTATTAGTGGCTCCATTATGCTTCGATTCTTCATGGATCAAGTGTAATTCAACCAATACTGATATTTTCGCATCAAAATCACAAAAGATAGAAATTTTTTCATCATATACTACCCTAATATCCTTCAAGGTTTGCCTCATCCACAACACCTATGTGCAACAAAATGCTGCTACAATGTATTCTACCTATATAGTATATAAAGACATTGAGTCTTGCTTCTTGCTCAACCAAGACACCAATCTGCATCCAAGAAAGAATGCACCACCACTTGTAATTTTCTTGTCATCTACACAACCTTACCAATCAACATCTATGTAAGCACTCAAAGAAAAAATAGTATCCTTTGGATACCACAAACCATGTTCTGGAGTTCCCTTCAAGTATTTGAATATCCTCTTCATTGTTGCAACTTGTGACTCTCTAGGATCTTGTTGAAGTCTATCCACAATACAAACTACATGCATGATATCCAATCTAGTAGTAGTTAGATATAATAGCCATCCAATCATTGATTTGTACTTGCTTTGGTTAGCCTTAGGAGATTCATCATTCTTACTTAGCTTGCAACCAGTAACCATAGGGGTTATACTAGTTTAGAGTTTTTCATTCCAAAATTCTTAAACATTTCTTTAACGTACTTTGATTATGAAATGAATATACCTTTTTCTATTTGATTGATTTGCAGCTCAAGGAAGAAATTCATCTCCCCAAACATAGAAATCTCAAACTCTTTCTACATCTTTTCTACAAATTTCTTGCACATAGCTTCATTTCCTCCAAATATTATATCATCAACATACACAACCACAATCAAGATTTGATATTTTTCAACTTTGAAATAAATATTACTATTTGTAGTACCTTTATTGAAACCTTGTTGTATCAAGTACTTATCCAGCCTTGCATACCAAGCTCTGAGAGCTTGCTTCAATCCATACAATGTCTTCTTCAATCTGCAAACCATATTTGATTTGTCTGATAACTAAAATCCTTCTAGTTTTTCAATGTATACCTCTTCTTCCAACTTACCATTCAAGAAAGAAGACTCCACATCCATCTGATATACTTAGAAATCTTTATACTTTTTAAAATCCAAAAACATTCTAATAGCTTCCATTCTTGCCACCAAAGAAAATATCTCCTCAAAATCTATTCCTTCTACTTGTGAGTATCCCTTACACAATCCTTTCCTTGTTTCTCACTACTTCTTCAATCTCATTCAATTTGTTCCAAAATACCCACTTAGTTCCAATTACATTCTTGCTTTCTGGTCTTGGGACAAGTTCCCAAGTTTGGTTCTTCTTAATCTACATTAGTTCTTCCATATACTTGATCCAAAACTCATCATTTCATGCTTCGATCATTGTTTTGGGTTCAATTTTTGAAAGTAAACATAGATTTACCTATTCTTCGACCATAGCCACTTTTCTTCCTATCAAAACACCTTTATGTTTGTCACCAATGATTTGATCTTCAGAATGATTCTTTTGTACATACTTAGGAGTCTTAGGGATCTTTTCTAAATCTTTTTCATCTTCAATATAAACTTCCTTTTTCTTACCTTCATCTCTATCATAGGAATCATCTGATTCATATACATCTATCACCATAGAATTCTTCTATAATACTTCATCCACTTTGACATTTGCACTTTCAATAATCTTCTTCAGCCTCTTGTTGTAACACTGATAAGCTTTGCTTCTTGTAGAGTATCCAAGGAAGATACCTTCATCAGATCTTGTATCAAAATTTCCTAAGTTCTCTTCATCTCTTATGATATAACACTTACTTCCAAATACTCTGAAGTATTTAATAGTAGGAATCCTTATATACCACAACTCATAGGGAGCCTTTGCAATATTTCTGCTTGCTTAAACTATGTTAAGAATGCAAAAAACAATATGAATTACTTCTCTCCAATCGACTTTCGGTAGATTATCCTCTTTCATCATTGTTTTTACAACTTCCTGAATAGTCCTATTCTTTCTTTCAACCACTCCATTATTTTTAGGATTCCTAGGGGTAGATAAATGTATTTTTATCCCATGATTCTCATAAAATTTGTTAAAATCATTGGAGGTAAACCCTCCACCTCTGTCAGACCTCAAACATTTTATTTTCATATCCATTTCATTCTCAAAAATAACTTTGAATGCTATAAAATTATCTACAGCTTCTAATTTTTCTTTGAGAAAAGTGACCCATGTCATTCTAGAATAATCATCAATCAATAGCATGAAATACCTATCACCTTAAAAACTTCTTTCTTTGGTAAGACCACAAAGGTTTGCATGCACCAACTCCAACAATTTGGTAGTAGATTTTTCTTTGACATTGAAACTTCTTCCTGATTGCTTCCCAATTTGACATTCCTTGCAGAGAACATTAATGGGATTTGTAATCCTTTGAAAATAACTCATATCTTGAACCAAACTGATTCTCACAAGGTTATCAAAATTGATGTCATATCCTTTTATATCTTAACCAACTTTCATTAATCTGAGTCATAAAGTAATGAACATTAGCACCTTTAAGGTGATAAACATTCCCGTCTTTCCTTCTTCCAGCAACAACCATACTTTCAGAGCCTTTTCTAATCTCACATCCATCATTCTGAAACATAAGACTATATCCTTTGCTACACATTTTTCGAGTACTCAAAAGGTTATGTCTCAAACCCTTAACATAAAGAACATCATTTGTATTATGCCTTCCATAAAAAATAATTGAACCTTTTCCACATATCTTAGCAGATGTATCATCACCAAACTTTACTAGACCTCCTTAATATTTTTTGAGTTTAACAAACTTACTTTTGTCACCGGTCATATGATTTGAGCATCCACTATCAATAATCCAGTAGTTCTCCTCCTCTCTGGCATGAAAAGTAGTCACCATAGTTCCTTAGTGTTATTACCTACTGCTGGAGCACTTTCCTTCACACATCTCTCAGAGTTAGTAGAATTAGTTCCATCTTTAATAGCCATGAACAAGCATTCACTATCCTCATCATTCACATAATCATATTCATCATCAAATATAATAGAATATTCTCTAACATAATAACTTTTCTTAATTGCTTTACCTTTGCTTTCTTTATTCTTGTCATTTGAAGCTCTGTTTGGACATCTTGAAGCATAATGACCAATCTTACCACAACTGAAACATTCCAAACAAAACTTAACTTTGTATTTACCGGTACATTTTTCATTTTCCTCACAATTTTTTCTTCAACATCATCAAGATCCTCTTGATCTGATTCTTTAGTTTTTTTTTATTTTCCAACCTTAAAAGTATTCTCAAGTTTTGTGTTACTTGGACCAAATTCTCTCATTTCAAAAGTAGATATAGCACCATACAACTGATCTCTAGAATATTTTCTTAAATATTGAACTTCCTCAATAGCATAAAATTTCTAACTATGAGATTTAGGCAGATTTCTTAGTACTTTCTTAACCACTTCCTCTTCTTCAAGACTTCCACCAAGACCTCTAATGGAATTGATGACTTTGTCCACCTTCTACATGTTGCTTGTAATTGTAACAACGGAAATAAGGTGACCCACCTTTTAGGAGATGGAGCACAAGGGTAGGGTTCCTATTTCACTATTGTTCCACTCAAGGAAACCCTAAAGATCTCAATCCAATGATATAATGAGAGAAAGAGATCTTGCAATAGGGTGTCATAGGGTATTATCAAAGACTAAGAAGGGGTTCACCACCAAGCTAGGGCTTGGAAAGAAAAGTAACATACAATACCTAACAATCAAACCTAATGATATGCAAGAATTGAATAGATGACCTATAAATGAATGCAAAATAGAACAAAAAATCAAGAAACTAGAGAGGTGCACCTGGAAACTTGATTGTGCTCGGAAAAAGCTCTAAAATTATGAAAAAAATGATTTTAGGGAACATTGGGACTCATACGCTAGGCTGGGTGATTTAGTCCTAGATTAGGGTTTCTGGGCTAAAACAAGAATTTGGTAGTGACAAGTCTAGAACTCTTAAAAAACTGTGAATTTCACTGTACTGGGACTCATATGCAAGAAGTGCCATATCAGTCCTGCTTGGAATTTTTTGGAGAATCAGGATCTGAATTTTCTCTTCAATCTATTCTCTTTCTTCTCAATCTAGTTTTTAGATCTGAACTGCTAAATTTTCCCCGGTAAGTGTCCTTTAATTGTCTTGTAAACAAGGTGACAACTTTGACAACTTTCCTCCAATTTTTCTCCTTAGATGATCTTCAACCTACATTTACAAATCACACACTAAAGAGAGGGAAAAATGTTGTTTTTTTAGTGGAAAGGGTTTTTCCTTGGTCCAACCGTGTTTTGGTAATCAAACCTTGAAATGAAATCAAATGAAATGGAGGAATGATGAATGAACAAATTTCTATGTTGCAACTCACCAAACCCTAGGAATAAAGTGTTGCAAACATGTATGAAATGGCTCCAAGGGATGTAGATATTGAACCTTTCTTGAATCATAAAACCCTACATCACAAATGCTAGCTCAAAAAAAAACATGATGCATGATGACTTTGACATGACGCTTGATACTTGAATGATGCTCTAAAACACTTGATAATCAGCTCTTGAATGCTTTTGAATGATCTTGTAGACTCTTTAAAATGCTCCTGTAAACTCCAATTTTCTATTAGGAATGCTCTCATGAAAGTCTTAGGTGAAAATGAGTGAAATAACCTTGTATTTATGCCTGTTTATGCCAAATTTCCTAAAATTACAACACTACAAGCTAACATCAAATCTAGGAGAATACAATCCTACCAAGAATTTGAATTTAATTTAATTTTAAGCCACACAAGACTCATACACTAGAAGTGGCGTATGAGTCCCATTACCTACTAAGCTTGGGACAGATTTTCTGAGAAATGCTTATTTTAATGTAAAATCCAGATTGGGGTCCCGAGACTTAGGTGGGACCCATATGCTCAAGGTTGTGTATGAGTCCTAGATCACTAAATATGGGCCACACAATCCAAAAAACATTAATTTATGATTGGTCATTACATATGTGTCGGGATTAATCTCAGAATGATGCATTAATTAGGGCTTGTGGATGCAAAATAGGACCAATAAGGCATAAAGAAACCCAATTAATTAATGAAAACCATAGATTAGTCTGAAAGTGTAAAGGTACACTTTACAATACCCTAAATAAGGCACAACTAGGTTCATTTAGTTTACAAGGGCCCACGACCTAATGTGAATGTGTTAAACACATCACAACATTAAATCAAGGCAACATTAAACTTAATTTAACAAGGAGTGCCCAAACAAATGTGAAAATGTAGAGAGGTACATTTTTTATCATTACATTTAGCCCCCACTTTAGTGAGAAGAGGAACTTGCTTCAAACTTCACACTAAAGTAGACAAACACACATCAAGAGGAGTTCAAATATACCAATGCTAGTAGGATAGGATGACAATGATCAAGAGGGGTGATCAAGCCCCCAGAATCAAGATCCTATGGAAAACCAACATAAGCACAAAATAACACACATGTAAATGACATAAATAGCAACAAGGCACAAGCATACACTACCAAAGACATAAAGAAAAGTAGAACAAAATTAAAAAAGGGGGGTGGATCAAGCTTCAATAGTTTGTCCCACATGTTATGTATTAGATCTAAGTTGTTTGTCCAAAAATACATGCTCACAAGGGCTAGTGGAACCTCAGGCCATCCACTAGGTGAGCCCCTAGTGAGACACATTCACACGCTATTGGTATGTACTCACACAATCAAGCAAGTGGCTATGAGAAAGTCATGCCTAAGTTTAGGTTCCCGTATAACTAGACCAAAGCTATACCTCTTGATAACTTTGATAATGTGCCACACAACAATGAACTTCGAGCTTCATGAGGCAAGCAAAGCTTCATATGAAGATAGCACCACATGCAAGAAAAGTGTGTTATGCAAGGTGGCCATATAACCAAAATTGGAAAAGTAGTGTAAGGTACATTTAAAGGAGTTTTGTTTAGTTCATGTAAGGTCTTAACTTAGGGAACATTGTGCCTAATATCTCCAAGAGAGGACCAGTCAAAGAATAAAAGATCCAAAACTTAGGGGATGCAATGTGTCACATGAAGCCACTAAGAGGAATATAATATGCTAAGAGAGATCACGCTCTTGAGAGACATCACACCCAATTTAACCACAAAGTGAAAGATGCATCACATGAAGGCATAAAACTACATAATAAAACATGAGATGCAAAAGAATAATGCAATGTATTCCCCCACTTTAAACAAATTGTTAACACATGTTGTGAGCAATTACTTTAAAGTAACAAATGATAAATACTAACAATAAAGAGCACATGAGAGCTTATTTGGAAAACCCTATGCCAAGTCATATGTTTCCAAATAAATCTACGTCATAAAAAAGGGGTTTCCCCCAAAATGAAATCCCGAAATGACAAGGGATCCACAGATTTAGGGTCAATATGTCTTTGGTCCAATATTTTTATAAACCTCCAAACTATCATCATTCCCCAAATACTCATGGAACAAGAAGAATGACACAAAGAGAGTGAAAAAAAGAAAAATCTTTTAGGTCAACATGGAAGAGACATGAATGTCTCGACGCCTTGGATTATCCCCAAAAGGAAAAACACAAGACAAATGAAAAGATAAAGATTTACGATATAGAGAAGAATGTAGGTACAAATAGAGGAATGCCACAAAGAGAGGGATACATCAAACATAACATTATGGGGGATCACATTATGCATATGCAATCACACAAAGGAAACATGGAAAATAAAATAATGAAAAAGACTAGCAAGGCACATGCAATTCAACCTATTAGCAGGTCGTCTGCATCCCAATCATTTTCATCATATATAGAAGGTGACAACTAGCCAAAGGGACAATGGCAAGTGTCGAACCAGGGTCATCACTAATTTCGACACTCTTCCTAGGATAATTATCATTTAAGCTCATAGAAGAGGAAAATAATGTATTCAAATCATTATGCACTTCTTCATCAATTTTAGCAATCTCATCATTGTCATCCAAATTAATCACTATGAGAGGTTGAATGATAATGTACAAAGAATGATTTAGCTCCTGTTGTGGTTGTGGTTTAAGATCTTTTTGTTGTGGAAAAGGGGGAGACTCATCATGTATTTCTTATGCTTTTAGTTTGTTTCAAGTTGCATTTGTGTAGGAGCGGGTCTATCAACCATAGGTTTCTTTTCTTCCCTAAGGGGAGGAACATAATGAACCATAGGAGGTTGTCCAACAACTTTCTCTTTAGCTTTGTAAACTTGCTTTATCTTAGGAGGCATGATGGGATTGTTTTCATTATCTCTTGGTCTTTTATAGGAAATAGGAAAAAAATCTATCTTAGGTTTGTCTTGGTTGTTTGGAATGTTTTTAGGTTCAATCATAGTTTCGTCAAGGATGGTAGGCTAAATCATAGGATGAGGCATGTTTGTAAGGGATATTTTTGCTATGCATTTCACCTTAAAATTTTGGTAAGATTTAAAGCCACTATGGTGTACAGTGAAAATTTCATTGCCAATGGGAAACTTTAAGCATTTATGTATGATCGACAGGATAGCTTCTATGGAGCACAACCATGGGTAACCAAGCTTCACATGGAATTGTTTTGACGTTGATATGATGGAGAATGAGACATCTAAATTTTAGATCAAATTGAGAATGCGTTTTTATCCATGCTTTCAATTTATCATATGTTTCTTGATAGAGTTCATGCATGAGTAAGAATTCCTTACTGATCACATTCTCTCCATAGACGAGATCAATTAATATCCCATTAGTGCGATTTTCATTGATTTGGCCGGCTATATAAAGAGGACCATTGGGTGCATTTCTAATAACGTCTTTCAATGAGAAAGCAATATCTAGAGGCTTTTTATTTCAGCCCTTAGGAGGTTGAGTTTCAATCAATGCAATCAAACCTTTTTCAATACTATGTATATAGGACCTTGTTCAATGGTATCCATATGACTTTGTTGAGTTGTATCCATGTTCTCATCATCTGTGTCAACATTCATCACATCATTCTTTGTAGTTTCACTAGCTTTGACAAATGAAATATTATGATTAGGAATAGGGTTGGGAAATATTTGCAAGTTTTGGTTAGGAGGGGCAACAAACTTATTTCCTTGATTATTAACACCGCCTATGTGAAGTTGGACGAAATCAATGAGGTCTTACACAAATTGTTTAAGATGCTTACAATGTTCTGTGTCATGCCCATTTTGTCAGTGATAATGGAAATAGGCATTTGATCTAAAATTTGGAGGTAAAGGATTATTAGGATCAGGAGTTTTAATGAGAGGCAAAGTGATCATTTTATGTTCTAGAAGTTGTGACATTGTGTTATGAAGGGTATCAGGTAAAGGAGTGAATTTCCTAGTTAGATCGAAAAATGTGAAAGGGGTTGTCTTCCTTATAGCAACCACTTGGACATAAACATGTTGAGTTTTTTGCTGAGGGGAATTAAGTTGAAGGAATCCTTTATTCTATTTTCTAAAAGGTTGTTAATTGTTTTGGTTTGTGGACTCAGACTTCTCAGGTTAGAGGTGGGTTTTGGGTGACGACTACTAACCGAGTTTTGATAATCATGGAGGGAAGTACATAAGTGTATGGAGGGAAATTTCATCATGGTAAGCTTGTATCTTATTTTGTAAGTTCACAATGAACATCCTTTGAAGGTGAGGATCAAAAGTATTTATGTCGATTTGGGAATAAAGTGATTGGTAGCATGAAATAAAGTTAGTAACTTTTTCATCTTCTTTTTTCTTACATCTCATCAAATCAACTAAGTTCATTTTAGGAGTCATGTGCACTTGGAAATGGTTAGAAGGATCTCCTCTCCCCCCATATTTCTCTAATCTAGGAATTTCTATACCTTTTGGTATCTGTGTTCTCAATATCTCCAACGACAAGGGATTGCTTTTGACATAGTATGTAGGTTGACCATTTTGATTTTGGTTTATGGTAGAAACTTTCTTTTGGAGAGATGAAACAATTTGCAAAAGTTGATTTATGACGACATCATTGTTTGCATTGTTAGATGGAGGTGATTGTGGTGGAGGTGTATATGTGTTCGAGGGATAAGTGAGTGGAATGCTTATGGGAGGTAAAGTGGTAGGAGATATGACATGAAATGCCACAAAGGTTCTAGGGATGCTAGCAGAAATACCCAAGGTAGGAATGACATTACTAGTAGGTTGCATTGTGGTCATAACTTGAGGGTTGGTATAGGTAGGAATAGAGGCAATAGTTGTGAGAGGAGGAATTTGGGTTCCTCCTTGGATTTGGACATTGTTCGAAGGTTGAGAACTATTAGTAAGCTTACCAAAAATCTGAGCTAGGTTACACACAAGTTCAACTCCTTTAGTTTCAATAATGCAGTGTATGTTATCTATAGTAGAGATAGAAATGGTTGAAATATTTTTAGTACTTACTTGATTTTGTAGGTTTGCTAAGTCTTCATGGATTTGGATTATGTTTTCTTTTTGGAATACTAGCAACCATTATATCAACATTTGTCACACTACTTAAAGGCAAAGAGTTGTTAAGGGTATGGTCCATACCTAGTCAACTATTGTTAACACTAGTAGTGAAAGAGCTAGATAACCCAAGATCAACGACGATTATGCTATTGTAGGATGACATGAGTCTCGAAATTCATCTCACTATAGTATTAGCAATAGAACGCCAAGTAGTAAAGCTCATACAAGGGTTAATCAATGAAATGCAAGATGCAATGATCACAAGATAAATGTTGTTTTCTAACTCTGATTCAAATGAAATTAAGCTAGATGCAATGAAATGAATGTAACAAAAACTCTGCAAACTAAAACAGATAACTAACTACAAACAAAAACATAGAAACAAAGCTTTTAATGATAGATAATATAGTTTAAAACCTTACACGGGACTAAATCGCCTAGAGGGGCGTATGAGTCCTAATTAGGGTTTTTCAGGGGTTTAAATGTTGAATAACAGTCACCACAGAATATCCAAAAATTAGATAAAACCACATGTACTAGGACTAAATCACCCAAAGGGGTGTATGCGTCTCAGATTAGGGTTTTTACATGAATTTCAAAAAATTATGAGTGAAATTTATATTTTCTGGTTTGTATGATGTCTAGACTAAGGACAAATGCAGATTTCAAGTCAATTTTAGTGATGCAAAAGGAAAAAATGCAACTTATATGCACTTTCATTAATGTAAAGTTTCAAAACCCTAAATGCAAATTAACTAATGCAAAACCTAATGCAAAGTTAGTGCAAAATAGATCTTGGATTATAATGCAATCCAAATAAAAAATAATGTATTCTAAATGCAGGCTCACTAAAATGTAACAATGGAAATAGGGTGACCCACCTTTTAGGAGATGGGGCACAAGGGTAGGGTTCCTATTTCACTATTGTTCCACTCAAGAAACCTTAGAGATCTCAATCAATTGATAGAATGAGAGAAATAGATCTTGCAATAGGGTGTCCTTGGGTATGATCAAAGACTAAAAAGGGGTTCACCACCAAGCTAGGGCTTGGAAAGAAAAGAAACATGCAAGATCTAACAATCAAACCTAATGATATGCAAGGATTGAATAGATGACCTAGAAATGAATGCAAAACAAAATAAAAATTTGAGAAACCAGAGAGGTGCACCTAGAATGTGCTTGCAATAAGCTTTGAAATTTTGAAAACACTAATTTTAGGGCACACTGGGACTCATATTCCAAGCTAGGTGATTTAGTCGTAGATTAGGGTTTCTGGATTAAAATAGGAATATGGTATTGAAAAGTCTAGAACTGTTGGAAACTGTGAATTTCACTGTACTAGGACTCATTCACCAAAAGTGGTGTATCATTTCTACTTGGATTTTTTAGAGAACCAAGATATAAATCAGCTCTTCAATCTCTTCTCTTTCTTCTCAATCTGGTTAGTGGATCTAAACTGTTCAATTCTACCCTATAAGTGTCCTTTAATGGTCTTGTAAACACATCACAACATTAAATCAAGCAAACATTAAGGTTAATTTAACAAGGAGGGCCCAAACAAATACAAAAATGTAGAGGGGTACATTTTCCATCATTACAGTAATATTTTCATCTTCAACCATCCTCAGGTTCTCAAATGTGATCTTTAAGTTTTGCATCTTAGTATGCATGACCTTGGCATCTCCTTCATATATACTTTCCAACTTTTCCTAGATAGCTTTAGAAAATTTCAAATGCATAACTTTCACAGGCTCAATGTTAGAAATACCACTTAAAAGAGCATACCTTTCTTTACCATTGTTTTCATAGGCCTTGACCTCATCATCAACAGTTGGACCACCAATAGGCATAATACATCTAGTCTCAAGAAACTTCCATACTCCAAATCCAAGAGATACCAAGAGACCTTCCATCCTTGTCTTCCAAAAGTGATAGTTCATTCCATCAAACAAAGGAGCATCCCTTTTGTGTGCGATCCCAAATCTACCTCAAGCACTTAAGCTTTCTTCAAAGGAACTTGGCTCTGATACCAATTTTTGAATGCACACAAGACAACTAAGAGGGTGGGTGAATCGGTTGTATATTAAAACATACAAAACCCTCATAAACGTTCAGATCCACATCAACTCATTTAACCCTTAATCTATTAGGATGATTTAGCATGAAAGAAAATAATGGAAACTGAAACACATCAACACCATGCATAATAGAACACCAAATTTATGTGGAAAACCCAAGAAGAGAAAACCCATTGTAAGGATTAGCTCACAATATAAAGTAATATCAACATTGAATGAAAATGCTCATTATTGAAGGAATCATTGCCCAAAAGAAAGAAGGGCTCACTGCCAGATTATAGAAAAGAAGAAATAAGAATGTGATAATGAGAAATACATCTCAATGCAATAGAAAAATTTTCCACAACATCACTAACACATTCATAGCCTTCTTGAAGATTGTAGACACCTTCTTCTCACTGCTTCCAGTAGTCTAACTCATTGAAGTTCACAATTCACTTCATAAATTCACACTTCACACTTTTGCAATTTGCATCACACACCTCACAACTAAATTCTCCATCAACTTATCACTTATTTATACCTTTTTCAACCTTGAAAACATTCTCCAAGGTTGGCTATGCACCTCAACCATGAAAATTTAAATTAGCTTAACACCAAAATATTCATACGATGGAAAGGAATGAAGTTGGACCACAACACACCTTAACTCACACCTAAATACATTCATACACACCACACCATACTTCCACAATCACCAAATAAAATCCCCAATTAGTGTAAACTCCCAAGGTTAGTCAAACCTATGTAAACACCATTACCATTTAAGTACATGCTTCCTTAAATCTAAAGATGGCTCACAAACACCACATAACTCTTGAACACAATCTAAGAATATTCCACACACCCTGAAATTCAATGAACTCCTTTGCAACATCTTTCATATAAAGAATGCACACACCCAGTATATTCAAACAACCTTGCACACACTATTACTCAAGAAACCAAATTTCGAAGCACCAAACAATGAAAATATTTGACTTTGGGTAGATATGACCATTATCAACACACTTCCAGAATTGCAAAACTAGAAACCAAACTGCAGAGAAATGCAAGAGAAAAACCATTTCTCCCAGACATCATTGCAATATACAATTCACACACTGGTGAACACAACTCTATTTGTATGGAAATCCAAATGAAGAAACTACAAATATAGAACCTGTAAACACCTCTAACCAACATATCTAAACCATGTAACCAAATCTTCAAGATAGAAGAAATGTGGAGCAAAACCATAACACCACTCTATATAGTAGAACACCTCTACAACACATTGTTTCCTCTTTTATTCAAATTTTCTCAAAAGCACTTGGAAACCAAGCGCTAGAAACACACACTCATCATCTTCATCACTTCCTCATCATCACTAAATTAACAACATCCACAAACACTAGAGGTTGACACCAATAGTACTTACTAATGACAACATAACGCAACTAATCAAAGCATCAACACAACTAGACACCAATGACAACACAAACATAAACCTGCAACAATCTCCCCCAAGCTTGTTGACATCAATGACAATACCAACTACTCATACTTGCAACACCTCTTTCATATTATTTTTACATCACTTATATATTGGTAGATAAGACCAAGCCAACATATGAAACATATTCTACCTAAATGAAATATTGAAAAATAGGATGCTAGGGTTTCCCAATATGGAAAATTGGATCCAAAGAGGGAGAAGGGGTCTTACTTCTCTAATTTAATTAGGAAATGAGATCCCCACAAAGAATTGACTAATTACCCTTAGGAGAATCAATTCTATAGAGGAATCTTAAAATTTCCTTTTTGTGTTAAGACGGGGGTCTAGGTCAAACAACACTTGGGGGAGAAATACTAAAAATAGAAAATCAACTCCAAAATGAAATCTATCACTTGGATTTAGCAGATTATGTTGGAATAATGAAGAAGGAGACCTCTGGTTTGTTGTCTTTGTTTTCATTGATGCCAAAATTGTTTGGTGACTAATTATCTACCCATATGGTAAACTATCTATACTACATTGATCCAGTAATTTGGTCCAGAATCACTCTGAAGTGTATATTGACTCATATAATTTTGATATGTTTCTCAAGGGTCTTAGATGAATCTGTGATTAGTGAATCCACAATTTTAGTTGAAATATTTAAATTTTGGAAATTCAACTTACAGTTTTGGTGTGTTTCTCTTTTGGTTGACTTGTTCACGAATATCTGTCTTATTTTTTAGGTCTAGGCCAACCTAAATTATGTCTTGCATTTCTAGTTTTGAGTGCTAAAGAAGTTTTTTTATTGAGGTCAACATAAAATTTTGAGTTAAGTATGCTTACATCCAATTAGGTTGACCTAATTGATGTATGAATTGTGTATATATGTAATATCCTTATCAAGCATATATATATGTAAGATATGCATAGAGACATATATAGATGTTGACATATAGAAAGAGAGAGAGATGATAAGAAGTGATGATGTGAGATGTGTGACAAAGTGATATGGTGTGAAGTCCTTGGTAGTTAATGATAGTTGTTCTATACCTACAATCTAGAGAAAGATTTTCTATCTTCTAGAGCTTAATTAGAATTGTACTTAACACTCAGAAGGTGCATTTCATTTAGTTCACATTCCTAGCAGTGAGCCATATTCTTTTGTATTCTGGTGATAAGCCATATCTTTTGTACTCCAACTGTGAGCCTTTCAAGGACAGTGTGTCTTGGCAGTGTGCCATGTAATATTTTATAATTGGTTATAATATATTGTGAGTTAATCCTCATCATGGTTTTTCCTAGTTTGGGTTTTCCACATAAAAATCTTGGTGTCTATGAGTTGTGTGATGTTATGTTCATTTCCATGTTTTTACTTAATGTTGCAGCAAGATATATTGTAATAATTGGATGGTTAGAAATCAATTGGTTTAGTAGAATAATGATTCACCCCCCCTCTCAGTATTCTGTGTGTTAAACAATTGGTATCAAAGCTTGACTCCTTTTGAGAAGCTTAACAACTTAAGGAATACCTTGAAGTTTTAATGCATGGCTAATAAAAAGTATCCTATTCCTCTAGAAGAGATCTATGCAACTGAGGAACTCCTTGTTGCTCTTAAAGATCTGGACAAAAGTGAAGATGAGAAAGAATCTCTGAAGGAAAACCTAAAAGAAGGAAATGAATGCACTAAAAAACTAAGATAACAAATCAAGAAATTCAAAGAAAGGAATAGAGAAGTCAGTGCTTAGTTGAAGAAGGCTAATGAATACATCACTGGACTAAAGCTACAGCTGGAAGAAAAGAAAAGAATTGAAGAATATCAGAAAGCCGAAATCCAAAGAAAAATTGATGAATGCACAAAGCTTGAACAAGAAGTGGTAACACTAAGATCTGACTTAGTGAAGGAAAACTCTCATTAGGATAAATTCAAAGCAAGCACCACAAAGCTTGATGAATTGATTGATTTTCAGAAACCCTCTAAGGATAAAGGTGGTCTAGGACTTGAAGAAGGACAAATTTCAAAGGAAAATCAGGTCCCCAACAAAGTGAACAATCAGAGGAAGACTCAAAGCAATGGAAGGCAAATCACGAATCATAGAAGCAATACCAAAATTATTCCTATTCAAAAACCTAATGCTCAAAGGTACCCATATTTCAATGGAATTTGTAGTTCATGTAATAAATTTGGTCATAGGGTGACAAAATGTAGAAGCATAATGAATTAGAATGTTAGATTCTTTACAAGACAATGCTTTTTTTGCAATAAGTTTGGGTATAGAGCTATTGAGTGTAGAAGTTAGACAATGATGAATAGATTCAATACTGGTAGAATGACTCAATATTTTCAAGGCTATTGCTATATATGCTATGCTTTTGGAAATAAACCTATTTAGTGCATATCAAGTTTGAATGAAAATCAGTTTGGTTAGAAACATGTTTGTGTTACACTTGCAGTAAACTGGGACACATTTCAAAATTCTATAGAAAGCAAAAGTGAGAAGAAAGCTAATTTGGATCAAAAGAATAAAACTATGAATAAAATTGATCCTACTAAAGTTTAAAAGGAAATGGAGAAAATTTGAAGAAAAAAGATCTTGAGAATAAGGATGAATCAAATGAATTTGCATCCACATCTGGTGCAGACACTTCTTCTAAAAACTAAACCCTACAATAGTTTTAGGGAGAGTAGTGACTAAGAAATCTAACAAACCCCTAAAATAAGAGGCTTCAAGTGGTGACATGGGGACATATGGTGTAAAGCATCATTATGAAGATGTTGAAGGATTTTCTAGTAGAAAATTTATGAAACTGAAGAATTGCGGAGCATCTTAGGGTTTACAGTGTATTCTACAAAGTGTTTATCAACTTTTTGAAGTTGGAGTGCATTTAATGCAAAATTAGGGAAAAATTTGTATGACATAAAGTAAGAAACTAAGTTGAATTAAATCACATTTACAAAATTGGGAAGAAGCATAGTGAGCTGAAGAAATTTGAAAAGTGATTCAGAGAAGTTGGCATCAAACCCTAGTTTTTGACAAAGCTTG
Source organism: Sequoia sempervirens (assembly GCA_007258455.2). Lineage (NCBI taxonomy): Eukaryota > Viridiplantae > Streptophyta > Pinopsida > Cupressales > Cupressaceae > Sequoia > Sequoia sempervirens. Next base: position 12,470 of record VDFB02365670.1, on the reverse strand, counting down.
AAAAGGTATTTACTGGTATATGAACTTTGTGGGTTTTAGATTGAAGCAAATTTACAAGTAATTTGAGGAAAAGAAATGGCTACTCGTACTATTGTGGAAGTTTCTTTGAGACTCTGACCTAAATTCAGAAGGTATTCCTTGAAAGTCTTTGAAATGGATCCCTTGGGTGCATTCTCACACATTCCAATTAATGTTCCACCCATTGAAGACACTAGAACATATATTCATGGAAAGTTATAAGAATTTAACCACCAAGTACTTAGGGATTTATGGACAAAAGAATTGATGGGAGATGATCACTTTATAAAACTTGAATATGAAAACCTAGTATGGAAGAAGCTGGATGTGTGGAATTGGTTTCCTAACTTTTCAAATGAAATGGACTCTAAATTTTTTAGGATGGCACTAAGTAGGGTACATGATAATTTTGTGTGGACAAGCATAGCCGGGTTAATCACCAAGGAAGTGATGCAAGCTGTAACTAGTCTTTATGCCACTGGACCCTTACCAGTGCTAAAAGTTGTAAAAAATGATGCAGTTATGAAGCTAACTAGATCCACATTTGACGAGAGAGCTCTGACTACTAGGCCCATCGCAAACCTAGCTGTGAAGTATGTTGCTATCATGAATGGATAGAAAATATATTTTACCAACCGAGGGAATTCTATTTCTACCACAACAATTCATACTGCATATGAAATGCTAGTGAATGGGAGAGATTATGATATGTGTGAGTTGCTCTGACAACATCTTATGGAGAATCTAAGCATGATTAAGGAAAAGAAACACGCCTTTAAGTTTGGGACATTGGTAGTTTTTCTATTGTTCTACTTTTTGAGGGAGTTACCGGGAAGGAAAAACAACATATGGGAATGCAACAGGCCAATTGCACACCAAATCTTTGATCAGTTGCACAATATTGGAGACTTTAGAACAAAAAATAATGCATTGACTAAATTCTTTGTAGTTTTCTAGAATGATATGCATGAAAGAGAAAGGGTTCCTAGAAATCTAGTGAAAAAGTATGCAAAGGACATAAATTTTCTTGTAAGCATTGATGAATGCATCACATGGAAATAGTTGAAACAAGAAATATCTAGATAGAACCATTGGGATATAAGGTTGATGAACAAATTGCTAAGATGTTTATTGAAATTTTGCTAAGTAGTCCAAGGGACCCCTCTCTGCCCCAACATGAAACATATGAAGATGTACCATAGCAAAAAGGAAACTTGCTTGATTTGGGAAATATTTGATGATAAATTGGACTTAATGAGACCTTGATTTGGTGTTGTGAGGTGTTTTTCACATCCACACTAGGTCTTGAACCCTTGCAAACTAAATAAAATGCATCTAGCAATGTCTTGTAAAGGCATTGTAAAGTATTGTAAAAGACTTTCATGCCTCTCTAGACTTAATAAACCCATTTTCCCTTAATTCAACAATATAAAATGTATTTAATTAAATTATCACACCAATATAGAAAGCTTGTAAACTAAACTTAATGATAATCTAGTATTGTAATGTGTTCTGCACATTCACATTGGATGTTGTGCCTTTCTAGGCTATGTGGACCTCATTTTAGTGTTTTAAAGTGTATTTAATCACACTTTCACATTGAATGTTATGTCCCAAGCCATAATTGACCTTTACATCACCATTAATAGGCCCCTATTACCCCATATTGTGTATCTTGTGGCATAATTTGATGAAATACCCAACAAAGTCACCTTATAAACCTTATTTCCTCATTCCCCAACAACCCAGTTGGAAAATGGACCCCTCTGGGACCAATTCATCATTTTTAGTGAATGAGTCCCTTCCAGGTGGGGCTGATTCGCCCAAGGTGGCAAATTAATCCCATTTGGGCTATTTTTGAGTTTTGAGAGGGAAAAACTATAATTTAAGTTTATTGTTCTTTCATGTCAGCCTAGGGGATCCAATTAACGGGAAAATAAGGTTAATTGCCTATAAATATAAGTATCTAAACCCTAAATAATAACCATTCTTCATTATTCATCCATCATTCTTCTATCTTAAGTAAAACAAGTTAGGGTTTTATCATCTCAAGTCACCAGGATAACATTTTTCACACATTCAAGGGGAAATTTTTCATGTTGTTGCAAAAATACAAGATCAATGATCATGGAAAGGTATTAATCCCTTCATTTCATGTTCATTCTTCATATTATTTCTTCATTTGGTTTAATTACCTAAAAGGGGTTTGACCAAGGCAAACCCCCATGCCCTAACATCCAACATTTCTCCTTCTCTTCTTATGTGTTTGGGGATTTAGACATCTTGAAGGCTTGGAAATCATTGAAGATCAAGTTGCAAAGTTTTTGAAGACATCTCCTTGTTGGTAAAGTCAAAAAATCAACAAAAAGTCACTTTTAGACCCGAAAATCAAACTTTCAAGAATCGAAGTGCAAACCAGAGACTTCAGTTTCCACTTTTGAATTTTTAGAAATTCAAAAGTGGAAAAATTCACCACTGATGGAGAATGAGTCCCACTACCAAGCCTGAATAGGGTTTTCTACAGATTTGGATACCCTTTTGTCTGAAACGGGTTTTCAGACAGTTTCTCAAAAGTAGGACTAATTCACCCAGAATGGTGTATGAGTCCTAGTAGGCCAAATTTTTAGTATCAACAACATTCCAGATGTCATTTCTAGTCTCTATCAAGTTCTCAGGTACCCACTTCTGGTTTCATCAAATTCTATTATAGTTTGCTTTCATTTCTAGGTGTTTTTGTATATCACAATGTGTTTTCCAACAAGGTGCATTTCATTAGTTTTCATTTAGTAATCAATATCTTTCTATAGTTTTCTGCATTTAGATCATCTCATCTAGCCATATTTAATTCATATTTCCATTATAATTGCATTAGTTTCAGTGAACCACTTAAATTTTGTGTAGGATCTATCTCTCTCCTTTAGGTGAAAAACCCTAATTGAGCAAGAGAGTCATAGCACCCTTCACCTAAAATCTATGGTTCAGAAGAAAAAGCTAAAGAAGTGCATTTAAAAAATTGTGCACCCCAAAGATTAAAAAAAACAAGAAAGAATGTTGAGGCATTCTTCCAAGAGCCATTTACTAAGGATGATATTGATCAATTGAAGGAAGCCCTTGATGAGAGGAAGTCCAAGTCATCTGAACTATCCTCTAGACCTAGGAAATATGGAAGAAGATATACTACTACACCTACTTCCATGTTGTTGTAACAGAGAAGAAAATAAGAAAGAACACAGTACTCTGGAATTAGTCAATGTACCTGCCTCCACCAGAATCAATACTCATGCTTCTAAAAGGAAGAACATACCCCCTGCTACACCATCTGTTACTCTTGGAAAAAGAAGAGTAAAGAAAAATGAAAATAGGAAAATAAATTTAGGTGATGCTATACAAGAATAAATTGACCTTAGCTTGCAAGAAGAGAAAATTTTGAAAAGGAACAGAAGGAGTACTTCTACTAGCAATGAAAAATTAGAAACTAGAGTTAATATCTGAACAAATCAAGAGACAGATGAAGAAGAGAACACCTTAAAAATTCATGTGCATGAAAAGAAGAATGAAGAAGACACATTTGATCCTAAGGAGGAAATGCTTGCCTCTCCTCTGGTAAGTGATCGACCATCTCTAAATCTAGGAGCCTTAGTGAATAATAGGATAGACTCTGAAGATCTTATGCCAACTACCAAATTGTTTGATGAAGTCAATGGTGAAGATAAAGAAACTATTATTAATGCTTTCATTCAATACATAGCTATTTTTAATGTGAGTATGGAAACAATCCAAAAGAAAGTGATTGACAATGTCTGGAAAGTGTTAGTACAAAGAAGGCGAGAGGCTATAAATGATGATGACAAGATGAAACATGACAGATTATTGCAAAGTTTGAAAGAAGTGGACTGTGATGAGGAAGCTTAGTTATTATTTGTTTAATGCATGTAGTGACATAATGTCACTCAAGGTATTAAGGACTTAATAGACTCAATTGAGTCTTAGCTTGCATATGCCTCTGGATTCTACAAAGTTGTAGATGATATAGACTACATTGGTTGGACTTCTATTGAAGACTTTCAAAACAAGTTCTTAATTATACAAGGGAAAAAAGAAGATGCAATAAGATGCTTTAGACATCTTGCAAATCTGCTAATGTCCAAACATATCTCCATATCAAGTGCCTTGGTAGATGTAGAAAGACTGGAGAAGATGAACATCATTCTGTCCACTCTAGAAGAAGGAGAAGCATGTTTAGTGGAATTGGAATCACTGCATAAATCTCTTACCAGGGCTAAAAGGATTTGGGATGTTGGTAAACCAGCTTGGGAAGCAATTCTCAAAGAACTACAAGGTTCCCCTAGCTCTTGATTATTTATATTTTCCTACCCTTTTTCCTTGATGTCAAAGGGGGAGAAGGTTCTATGTGAAGAAGGTTCATTGTAAATAATATTTTGGCTTTATTTTTTTAAAAGGCGAGTTGAATGAAGAGTTCAATAAATTTTTGTTGTCGCACAATTTTGGTTTTGAAGTAAGTTTCATTTTTTGGCACATGTTGCCATCAATGAAAAAAGGGGAGATTGTCGGAAGAATAAAGGAGACCTTTGGTTTGTTGTCTTTGTTGTCATTGATTCCAACATTGTTTGGTGACTAATTATCTACCCATCCGGTAAACTATGTCTGTGCTACATTGATTTGGTAATTTGTTCTAGAATCACTCTGAAGTGTATTTCGGCTCATATAATTTTGATATGTTCTCAAGGGTCTTAGATGCAACCACGATCAGGGAATCAACAATTTTAGTTGAATAAGTTGAAAGATTTAAATGCCATAGGTTCAACCTACAGTTTTGGTGTGTTTCTATTTTGGTAGACTTGTTCATGAAGTGCATGTTTCATGAAGGCTTATTCTTTAGAGACATATAGATGTCAGCACATAGAAAGAGAGAGAGAGGGAGATGATAAGAATTAATGATGCGAGGTGTGTGACAAAGTGATATGGTGTGAAGTCCTTGGTAGTTAATGATAGTTTTTGTATACTTGCAATCCAAAGCAAGATTTTCTATCTTCCAGAGCTTAATTGGAATTGTAATCAACACACAAAAGGTGCATTTCATTCATTTCACATTCATGGAGGTGAGCCATATTCTTCTGTATTCTGGTGGTAAGCCATATCTTTTATATTTTGACTGTGATCTTTTCAAGGACAATGTGTCTTGGTAGTGTGCCATGTAATATTTTGTAACCGATTATAATATATTGTGATTTAATCCTCATCATGGTTTCTCCTGCTTTGGGTTTTCCACGTAAAAATATTGGTGTCTATGTGTTGTGTGATGTTATGTTCATTTCTGTGTTTTTACTTACTTACTTACTCATTCAACCCCCCTTAGTATTCTATATGTTCAACAACTTAAGCATAAAATTGAAGCAGCCTACAAAGTTTCTGGAAAATATGGAAGGGATAAATGTTGTGCACCTATCACAAAACACTGTTTCTACAAGTCTGAAAGGGACTCATTCACCCTAGGGTGAATGGGTCTAGGTGACCTAATTTAGAAATCTTAAATCTGAAATTTGAGTCTGAAACCTGCAATTCTTCCCTATAACTCTAAACCTTCACTCCCCAATCTAGATTTGTGAAAAATATGCAAAACAAGATTGTTGTTTTTGTTGGATAGGGATTTGCCTCGGTCAAACCCCAAGTTTGGTAACTAAACCTTGATGAAAAATATAGATCTAAAACATAAAATGTGTATGTAAATCCTAAACTTAAGTGTGTCTCATTTGAGGAGAACTAATAATGCAAACAAACCCTACTCAAGTGTGTTAGAATATGATCCCTAAATGAACATGAACAATGATGAAGACCTACTTTGGGAGATCTCAAATCACCCTAATAAGTCATAAGATTGAACATACCTTCCTTTAGATATAAATTAGAATGATAATAGAAGATAGAACCACTTAGGAAATAGGTTATTAGGCTTGGTTAAATGCCTTAATTCATCTCCCAAAACCTAGAATCCATCATGATGCTCCATAGGCATTTAACATCAATCTTTGGCAATAATAAATCTTGATATCAAAATGAGCTTGAAGACCTACAAAAACAACTAGAATGATGCTCCAAGACTTCACTTTTGAATACTTGATTAAATTTTCCTTTCTCTTGAATATGAGCACTTGTGATCTCATGTGAATCTGTCTTTCTTGCTAGTGTAAAATGAATGTGAAACTTAGTTTTATAGGCTTCCTTTCTAATTTTCCAATTATCAGATCCTGAAAGACGACACTTGAAATTTGAATTTGAGACCTTGAAATTCCACCAAAAACATGTTTAAATTTAAGTTTAAGGAACTTATTGAGGATCCATTCACCCATGGGTGAATGAGTCCTGACCTAAAAGTTTAGGACTGCATAAATGTCGAGGTATTAATTTAATCAATATCATTTATTTAATACGGGTTATAGTGTTAAGAAATAAATAAAATAGGCCATGGGATGCATAATAAAGGGTATTAGGGGCCCAAAAAATGAGGTTTAAAAATGCATAAATGAAAGGTCGCTAAAATAGTTCTAAATAAGTGTGAAATTGTACTTTCTTGTAGAAAGGGGTATAATTTTCCACACTACATTTAGCCCCCACTTTAGCAACCATATGACACTACATGCATATGCAAGATAAAGGAATTTGAACAATAAAGAGGATACTCATATGGATTTATTTGCAAATAGGGAGAATAGATCCCCCATTGTAGTTATCTACAAAACCATAATGTTAGGAACCCCATCCTGCAACACAGATTCGTTAGTCATTCAAAAATCTTCTTATCAAACTTCTACAAAGAATTGAATTCGAGGGTAGATGTATTCCCCCACTGATTCTTCTTGCTTTATAGTTGTTGAATTGGGGTAGCCATGGAACCACATTGAATTAATTAAGTCTTATCATAGGGTATTTCAAGTACAATACCTCATAGTGATAGACACTAGATTAGATTGGGGGTGGAATTATGAATCCAATGCAACAAATGGCATAAAAAATGAAGCTCACTAGCCCCCAATATGTTGATTTGAATGAAATAAACCTAAAGTAAAATATGCATCTTTTTAATGAAATTAGGTATATATGAATGAAAATGACACTTTTATTTATCATTTTAACATTTTACCTTTTTTGCAATTTTCCTTGGTGTAGAGTGATTTAAGATATCAAGCAAACGAACTGACATGCTTCCCAGACTTGACATTCTTTGCAATGAGGTGGCACAGGGCACAATTTGGAATATGGTGAGTGAATTTTTCTCTGCTTTATCTTTGTTTTCATGTATTTATAGTATTTTTTATGTATTTTTTTTAGTATTTTTAGGACCCTTGAAAAGAAAGTCACAAAGTTTCCTCCTTTGTTGCAAAGCATCCATCTTGGCTGCAAAGTGTCCCACTTTGGCACAACGTGTCCCACTTAGGTGCAAAGTGCCCAGAAATGGCTAAAGTGTCAAGGACCCCCCATTCGAAAATGGCCTATATGTCCAAGTTGGTAATAAAGTGTCCTAGAGAAACTTTAGTGTACTTTTTAATTATTTAGTGTATATATTTAGTATTTAATTTTCTTATTTAGATCCTTCCTTGAGCCTGATAGCATCTCAGAGAAAAACAAATTTGTTTCCTATGAGAACTTATCATATGACTATCAAAGGATGAAATTAGTATTCTACATTGGGATACGAGATTATTCTGGGTATATTCCATGCCATCAATGAGATATCATGACATATGTTGATGGCTTTGGTAGAGAGATGGGATGTTGACACATGTATCTTTCATCTTCCTACTGGTGAGATGACCGTCGCCTTAGAGGACATACACCGCATCCTATGGTTGCTCATCTAGGGCAAGGTTGTGCACTCAGTCGATGAGCATAAATATGATGAGATGTGTGATGATATCCTATACTGTCTAGGGAAACCCATCTAAGAGTCAAGCATTAGACCTTATATGGCTACTACACCCATAGTCGCCGCTACTCTGGTGCATTATGATCATTACTACAACACTCACAATGGTTCCTAACAGACAAGGGGATCAATTAGATGGAGGACTAGTTCATATTATTCAAGACATGGAGCAACATAGGACCATCTATGATTAGAGTCACAATATGCTAACACATCTGTATTATGATCTAGGGTGATTTTTTTACCACGAGCTGGATAGCATAGTGCATTATACACTCTTATAGGTTTGGTGTTTCAAGCATATCATGTGCACTAGACCTGCAAGATATCCTACCAAAGAAACCATGGGCTACCCATGACCCTACAGTTGTTCAGTGACGTAGGCATGGTAGGAGGGTGATTTGCTACACTAGCATGTAAAATTAAATCAATTGGATGACATTGATATTTCATGCATACCATATCTCAAGATACCATAGTGGGAAGATGAGAGGCATGAGCTAGTTAGACTATAGTAGGATTGGTTTGTATTGGGGTGACATGAATACATAGAGAGACCATTCTACTATGATTGTGTTATGCACTAGTTTGGACAGGTTCAGGTTCCACCAAGGGCTCAACCTAGGTTCCTACAATCAACATAGAGTGCCCCTATACTTGGAGACACACATCATCTTACCATTGAGTATTTTTACATTAGTGACTCAAAGGACGAGGACCATGACATGCCCCTAGTCTTCGATGTTGATGATGTAGGCACCACAGTAGCCCACAACCAGTGGTGGGTTGCAGCACGACCATCCCATGTATTTCCTAGACATCACCCTATGGGATATGTAGGAACTCTTCTAGGGCACAAAGATGATAGGGAAAATAAAGACGTCGATAGGGATACAGACGATGATGGCACAATACCAAATATATTTCTTGATGAGGAGGATACTCAGTCAATGAGTAATGATATTGATGAGATAGATGAGGCTCCAACTTCCCCCAAGAGGATAGATTCACCTCCTACCTGAGTCACTACAGCATGCATAGTGGCCACAACAAAGATACACACTCATGAGCATGTGAAGTCCAGCAATAGTGGGCCATCCACACTTCCTACATAGGAGGGGTTCGTTGTTACATGGTTATACCCTAACTAGCAAGCTAGAGATCCAGGTGATGATGTGATATTTATGCTTTTATTACACTTTTAGCTTTATGTATATGATTTATACATAAATAAATATATATCATGATGTGTACTGATATCTTTTATAATTTCCATCTTGCAGGGTCCACATGAGAGCGGTGTGAGCTCTACCAACGAGTGACCACAAAGATGGTGTCTCCATTACCCACAAAAGATGGTATACCTTCAGAGTACATGCCCCCACCTTTTGTGGGGAAACATGTAGATATTTCTGAGCTAGTTACAAGATTGAGGGCCACAAATGAGAGTGCCAAAAGACATGTTGATCAAGCTCTAGTAGAGATTTTAGCACTACATGCATCATATGATGAGGTTTGAGCCTCTCAAGCTCCAACTAAAAAAGGGACAAAGATCACCTACGAGCATACATCTCAAGGCTATAGGACGAGCTTACCAGGGTGTAGGAATATAGAGGTTGCATAGAGAGAGAACGCGTTGAGGCACTTATACAAGAGGCTATAGCGATTGGAGAGGTGCGGGGCCTACAAGCATCCATGAGAAAATCATGATCACATTCTACTATACCTTGATAGATGCCACCACCAAGCCCTGTAGGGTCTAGGAGTCATAGGCCTTACTAGCATTGTAATCTTGATTATATGTACTTAAATTCTTTAGGTGTAATATATGAGCATTTATGTTTTATTTTTATGAGCTTTTTTTGAATTAGATGTCGATGTGATTTATTAAATAATCCTTAGAATATTTAATAAATGTCTCCATGATCTAATGTTTATCTAATCTAATTAGGCCATTTTAAGTTTATATTAGATACTACATTATGATTGAGTATGCTATGTTAACTTAAATGCACTTTATGATTTAATTTCAGAATATTAAATGCATATAAGGGATCTAATCTAACACAACAAATGAAATGAATTTGAATAGTATGCAAAATAAAGTAATAATTCAAACCCATTGAACAATTACTCTATAATCTATGACACACAAATATCTATTTTCCAAAGAAAGAAGCAATGCAAGATAAAGTAGAAGACCATCTACTTAATCTAACAACTCTGCTTTAATAAACATATTATTCAAAGAAGATGTTAGGTGTAGTACCGACACAAATGCATGACATTGATAGGTTCTTTGGGAGGTGTCCATCCATTTCTGTTAATTTGTATGCTCTAGACCCATAATTTTTGTCAATTATATGTTCCTGAAACATAGAAAAATAGGGAGGTTCACCAAAATGAAAACAAAATGATGAACCTAATTTCTCTATAATTTCATTCAATTATGAGTGTCGTGATGTGTAGATGAATATAAAAAATTAAACCTAACTAATATAGCAATCAAAATGTAGGTTTTCAGAGGGTTAAATGTTGTGTACCGATTGCAAAAAGTGCTTTTTTAGGCCTCACTAAGGACTCATTCGCCCTATGGTGAATGGGTCGTACCTAGGGTTCTGGAAAATCGGTTTCTAGGTTCTGTTCTTCAATGCCTGCTCTCCTAGATCCTAGTTGGAGACTAGCAAAAATCTAGAAATAAATCTTGTAGCTCTATTTTCGTGATTTTACAAGAAAGATGACAACTTCAACAACTTTGCAACTTTTACAATTTTTTTCTCCAAATGATCTTCAACCTGAAACCTACAATCACACATCAAAGAGAAGAAAAATGTTGTTTTGTTAGGGAATAGGGGTTTTCCTTGGTCAAACCCCATTTTGGTAATTAAACCTTGAAATGAAACAATGCATAAATGATGAATGAACAACAATGTCAAAACTCACCACACCTCAATTGAAACCTCGGATTGTAAATCAACAAAGTAGCATGAAGTTGCCTCAATGAATTTAGATTTTGATCATGAAACTTGATATATAACAATGCTTGAATTGGATCTTGAATAATACATCAACACATTAGCTCAAAGACATGCATGATGCACTATGCCTTTGACATGATAAAATGGATCTTGATTGCTGCAATAATCTTCAATAATCTACTCTTGAAGGCCTTAGAAATGCTCTTGTGAACTCTTGATCTCATAAATTTTCTATTAGGACTTGAACCCTTTAAAGCTTAGATGAAACTATGTGAAATAACATTATATTTATACATAACTTAAGATTAATTCCAAAAATTCAAATAACACAAGCTAACATCAAATCTTAAATTTCAAATCATTAAAATACCACTGAAAAAATATCCCAAGGGGGATCCTAGGTCTAAGTGATGACCCATTCGCCATGTGGTGAATGGGTCCTAGCTCACCTAACTAGGATACACTTCAAACGATGTGAAAGATCATGTGAAAATAGGGTCTTATGACCTAGTTAGAACCCATTCACCAGGTGTTGAATGGGTCCTAGGTCACTAACCTAGGACACACACCTTCAAAAATTAAGTGTTATGTAACATCATTTATAAATTTTGGGCTTTATCCCTCAAAATTTATATATAATCAGGATTGGATTTGAATTAAAGGGGCCAATTAAGGAAAATTAACCTCAATTAATTAATAGAGCCCTAGATTAGTGTGAAAGTGTAAAGATACACTTTACAACACCCTAAATAAGGCACAATTAATTGCATTTTATTAAGAGGGGTCCTAAACTTAATGTGAATGTGTTAAACACATTCCAACAATCAATCAAGGAATAATTAAGCTCATTTTAATATTAATTATTCCCAAATTAAGTGTGAAAAAGGTATACTATTTTCTACACTATAGGTCCTAACCAATTAGGGATGAAGTTTCCTTTTTCATTCAGAGGGGCATTTACGTTACGTTGATTCTCATATAACACTAAATCACCTTTATTAAATGTGTGAGGAATGAGATTATCATTATAACTACATTGCATTCATTTAGAATAAGCTTGGAGATGCTCAAGAGCATTAATGTGTTGTTTATCAATCATTTCAAGCTAATGCAACCATTGCTCTTTATAAGTATTATCGTCAATTGGCCCCCTAAGAGCAATTCACAATGAAGGAATTTCTAATTCTAAAGGAATTATTGCTTTGGAAACATAAACAAGGTTGTAGGGAGTGTTTCATGTAGATGTTCTAATACTTGTACGGTAGGCCCACAAATCATAAGTTAACTGAGTGTGCCAATCTTTATTATGCTTAGTTACCATTTTCCTTATGATTTTCTCGAGAGTCTTATTATTTGATTTTGCTTGACCATTTGATTGTGGGTAATATGGTGTCAAAAAATGATGTTGAATATGAAATATTTCCAAGAATTTCTTCACGTCATTGTTCTTAAATGGATTTACTTTATCTGAAACTAATGCAGAAGGAAGACCAAAGTGAACAATAATGTTTTCCAATATGAAACGACATATT